>JBBMJY010000021.1:22824921-22851684 GCA_037833715.1 Toxotes lorentzi | reverse complement strand
ATCTATCTATCTATCTATCTATCTATCTATCTATCTATCTATCTATCTATCTATCTATCTATCTATCTATCTATTTTGTCTTTGCCTGTCTCCGGGGGTGCAGTTTGGTGCGGGAAGCTGCTGTGTGTCAGTAGTAAAATATTCATAGTACGTGCAGAGAGTTTGACGAGCCGCTCTGACACCTCCATACTCTCCACCCTCATTTTCATTTCCTCTCTGGCTCCAGCATGTTACCTCACAGCTCCCCCGGTTTGCTGTTCAGCACCACAGTGTATGCTCAGTACAGTCGTGATGAAAAGAAAACCACAGCACACTGCTTTTACATTTTCAGAGCTAAGAGAATGGGATGTTTAAAAAAAAAAGAAAGACAAAAAAAAAAAATCATATCCACGGGAACATGTTGGGCTCAAAAGCTTTCATTGAGCTTTTATCACTGTTCTGTTGAAGACTTCCATGCTAAAACTGCTGCTTTGTGGTGTGCTCTTTAAGGTTCTTCACACCCTGTCATAATGGAAACACTTTCAATCTGAATTTGAAATTAATGGAAAATTCAACCTTGGGTGCTGTACGTGACTTCCTACATTTTTCAGTATGTCTTTCGGCATCCCTCAGAGAGCTCAGCTGGACTTGATGTACCCAGCATGATTTCAGAGAATGTTACGATAATAACAATAGATTCAACAAGACAGGGAGTGTTCTAGTGAAAAAAGTAAGTCTGACTTCTTACTAAGAATGTACTGTTCCTTGTGGCTGCATTATAATCTGGTGAAATAAAACTAGTATCTCCGCCTCTTCTACTGTGGATTTCTCCTTGTTTATTTTTGAATATTGGCTCATAATGCTGTCTCTAGGAAGAAATCCTTGACCCTTCCTTGACACCAAAACACGACAGTTTTTGTGTAGTTTCTGCTTCCAAACGTAACGGTAACTGCACTGGAAATATCTTCACAAAACTGCAGTAGTTTGGACAAGAATTAAAATCAGAAATCAAAATGAATTTTGAGATAAATCACAAGAAGTAGTTTCTTATTTGAATAATCCCCGTTAGAAAAAAAAAACAGTTTGCAGGGATTTTCTTATGGCGAGGTACAACTCCATTCTTATTGTGGTCCAGTTAAAAAAAAGCAAGGGTATAGATACAGTGACATTTTTCAACAGCTTAGTCGTAGAACATCCTTGTTGCTTTCTTGACAGCAGGCCTGTTTAAATCCGAGGCTCTAGCGGTGAACAGCATTGATCAGCTCCTTGCTCTCTGCATAATGCTCTGCATCATCCTGCAACAGAATGATTAGCCTCAGGGGAAAAAGTAAACAGGAGTGGGTAAAAGTTGCAAATCATCTTTTCATTATGTTTTTCTGCAGCCTCGCTCATAAGTCATGATCACGGAGCCGAGGCCTCTATCTCCAAACTCTGCAGAAATATCAATATGGATTTAGGAGTCTCCCTGAAGCAAGGTCCTCAGCTAATTAAATCTGTAATCACTTTGTACTGTAAAAACACAAGCAGGGGAGGAGGGGTGGTGGTGGTATGTGGCGGTTTAAATGAGGGCCAGTGGAGTTTTATTTAACAAAGGCAGCTAATTGGGTCAGAGCTCTTTATCCTCATAAAGCACCGAGGTTTCCTGCCATCCAGTCGGACCGCTTACGGCTCTTTGCTCTCAAACAGAGTTTCGACTCCTTCTGAGAGAGTGAGAGGGGAGAACGAGAGGTTACAGTGGAGACTGAGCACAGTCACTGTTGTCAAGGCTACAGCAAACAGGTATTTTATATTGTCTTCAGGGTCTGAAGTCAGGTCTACTATGAGGAAAGTAATGGGATTCAGAGGATCTTCGTGCAGAGAGTGAATTCTAATAGAGGAAGGTGCTACAGAGATGTACAAGTCCGTGAATTTCCTTCATCTTTCATCTCAAGAGGAGGGATCGCTCAAGCAAGGCCTTGCGTGCTTCTCTGATGCCAAGTGTGACTACGTTCCTATCGCTGTCGTGTCAAACTCTCATCACACAACCTTTCTTTACCTCCTCAATATACTGCACAAAGAGTCCGTGTCACAGGACTAAGGGGAGGTAATGTATCACAGAAGCACTTTGTATACAGGGTCATGAATACATTCTCTAAAATTTTGCAGTCTCTTGAACACAACAGAGATGCATTTGGAGTGACTGAATTGGGAAAATTGTTCTTGTAGGTTTATGCGGGATAAAGCCACTATCTGAACCTTATTTTCTGTATATTTTAACCAAAGGTGAAAGGTAGGCAGTTTAATATAAGTAAATCAAAGAATGCAAAATATAAATTATATACAAATAGTTTTATGTTGTATGAAGGCCTCCAAAAGAAATATTCAACCATTGTTTTCCCAGTCACAACATATTTTTAGCTCTCCAGTAATTCATTAAAAAGCTGGTAATTTCATAGGTGTTGTTAGACATTTGTCTATTTTCTAGGCTGTGCTTGATATTTCAGAAAGCTAGAGGTTATGTGTTATATTTTTCAAACATGCACAAATGTGAGCTTTATTTATCTAATGATTCACGCTTAATTATCAAATTCGTGCATTTTTCAAACTGAGGTGAGAATTTTTTTTATAGCAGTTATCTACGTTTACAAGTAAACAAGCTGAGGAAATTTTGTTTTTCACTCTCACTCAATTAAACTTCAATAAGGTACCAGATTTTAAAATACAGATTTAGTGTATTCTTTTGTCTTAAAGCAGCAGCAGCCCTGTCAACGGCACTCTTTAGTATTCCCCACCGTGATTTCAGTCGCTAGACATTAATAGCACTTACTGAATTAAAATGAAATAGACACTTACAGAAGATTCAAAGCAGCGTGTCATCGTATGGGAAAAAATTACAACAATAAGTCACTGAGATGTTTATCTTGTCGCAGGGTGTGCGCATTACATTTACAAACACCTTCCATTTATAGTAAATAGTGGCAAACACGGACAAACGCTTCATTAAAACCTGACATAGCAGACTAATGAACAAATAAAAAAGAGAACCTTGCCAGGGCTGTCTCATCACTCCCCCTCTTTCCCACTTTGAATTTTAAGCCAAAGGAGTCGCTGTGCATGTGTGGTTTCTCTGTGAGCTGCAGCTCTGAGGTGATGACCTCGTGCTGCCTCCATCTTCTGTGTTACTCACATTTGTGTCTGTCCCCGGGGCTCTTCGTCTAAAGAGCCCGGACTGAAGAGGCAGGCGGGCCAAGCGCAATATGGCGGGGTTAGCCCTGCCCTGGAGAAATCTTCACAGCGACCTGATTTCTTTCATTTGCTCCCCATACTCCCCAGATCTTCTGCTCATATTCACCTGATCCTCTGTCAGAGACATTTTGTGGTGAACGATTTCTTTAACAGTGAAACTAGAACAAGATTTCAGAGTCCAGTCACTTATTTGTGAATTGCAATGCATTTGCAGTCCTAGCACCAGGCCGTCAGGTGTCTTTCAATGTTTCATCTGGCAGATAATTGCATCCATTATTAGAAATGATGCATAATGTCTGCCTGAGATCTGGCTGTGACTGTTTCCATGAATCCTCATCAAAATTGCATATTTTCAGTATCAGTGGGAAAGCGATGCGTCGAGGAGAATTTCTCATCACAGCTTGTCATATTCATCTCACAGAGATCTGAGTTAATATTAGTGATTGGTCCCCAAGTCACGTTCAGCCCCATCTTTTCATTCCAGCATCTGGATTTAATTGGTGCTATGCTGTAAAGCCACAGCTGCTCTGCCTGTTAGGACAATAAATTACCCCAATTAGGAGTCGAACAAAGGAGGCTGTCTGACACCGCAGCCCACTGCCATGCCTGGAGATGGGAATGCAATGGAATGAGGCTTCTCACTGACATGAAGCTGTACCAAAACACCTGCCCCATCATCTCTCTGATCAAAACACAGTTCCAGTCCAGCGGATATATAGAGCAAGAGGAGATTGCTTTGCATGGCCTGCAGCTCGCTACAGCCTCAGCCGCAGGAGATTCTGGTGTATAAATGAAACAGAAAAAGTGTCACCGTGTTCGAAATCAGTGGAAGGTGTGTTGTGTAATTGCTGGGCAGAGGATTAATTGGTGTTTGGATGATGAGTTGTGGATACATCCAGGTTTTCTGGCAGCCGCATGCCATATCGATGGCACCGGTAATGAAGGCAGTAATGAGGAAAGGTTTAGGAGGATGTGGAAAGCGAGGAACAATAGTAGCATCTGTGCCTCTCTACAGTTAGAGTATAATCGAGACCATATTTCATTCACTTCTTTGACAGCTAGTCGTACAATACTTGCTGTCTACTTCCCTGAAAGATGAGACATATTTATTTGCCGCTGCAACGCATTCAGCAGCTTTAGCAGCTCAGGTGGTCTACCTTTAAGAAGAATGTAGGGTAGCTCGCTCTGTGATGACGGCCTCTGTCTTGATCGGCACTCCCTCCACGTCTCCGCCTGGCCACGCCATTCCTTTGTCTCACCACTTGCTGTGAACACGCCATTAAGCCAGCCGGAGTTTGACAAGAAAAATGAAGTGTGCTATTTCCTGTGGCCTCGAGTGTCTTCCTGAATAATGAGCACATTGCCTGGACCCCCCTTGTCCCTCCCACTCCCTGCAATCCGTTTTACTCTTCCCATTGAAGTTCCAGTCTGCTGAGAGAGTGAAGGGGTCTTTAGGTTGGCATCTGTCTCTGAAAAAAAAAAAAAAAAGTGGTCATGCAAGACCTGTCAAACTAAATCTGGAAAACCCAGAAAAAGAAAGAGGATTAGATGAATGAAGTGGATTTTATTGATGAAATCCTCATCTCATGTCATGGTATTAAAGAATGCAGAGTAGGGCATGCCGTATCTGAGAAAATATCCAGCATGATAGAGCTTCATGAGATGGTGCAAACAGCTGCAGATGCGTGAGCCAAATTACCTGGCACTGTTTCCCATATCACTTACTATTTCCTTGCTTTTTTAAACACGTCAAACGGCTCAGCAGCACTACTGGATCATAGTAAAATGCTGCCTCGCACAGCAAACCACTGAGAAGAAAGGGAAGCTCCAGTGCTAGTTCCTCGCCCAGCCTTATTTCTCCCAATTACCAGCGTGTGAGCAAACAGTCTGACACGACTGACCTCCTCTCAGAGAGCTGTGGTCATGACTGGAAGGCTCTCGCTGCTTATTATGACAGAAGTGTTATGGTAATGGAAGGAAAGTCTGCACCGTGGCTGTAGCACTGCAGGAACGGATAGCCTATTATCCACCACTGTGTGGTGGCAGTAATGGTGAGAGAGAGGGCATCCTATCTGCTATGGTGATGATGCATTTTGAATGGGTAGTGCCTATTATACATCAGGGGATGATAATGGTGGGAGAGAGCATCCTCTGGGTTATGATCATGATGCCAAGGGAATGAACACAGAATATACAGTGTGTCGTCTTGGTTTTATGGTGATAGAGTGAATGAAAGGCGTGGCAGGGTTTCTCTCTCTCTACTCTATTAATGGTGGACCAGTCCGTGTGTTCAAAGAGCATGAATATCTAGGGAAGGGACGACAATGGCAAGTGTGTGTGTGTGTGTGTGTGTGTGTGGCTGCATGTGTGTGCGTATGACAAACAAGAGCCACGCAGTAGAAAGACAGCCTTAGTTAGCTATCTGCTTGGCGCTTCGCCGCCCCTGTGATGTATGTTTATGGCCCATCATCTCTAGCCAATTACCCTGCCTCAGAGTGGGAGCGCCGTGCCTTCCCATCACAGTCGTCAGTGTCTGAGCGTGGAGAGAGACAGCGACAGTTAACGTTCCTGGACATCCCTGGCAAAGCACTGTTTTCCTTAGGGGGCTCCGGAGATTCATCTTCAAAAGTAAGCCACTGGGTAGAAGAGTCTGCAGAGTCTACAGCTGCTTTGGGAATTGGAGGCTTGTTTACTGTGCGTTAACGCGAATATGTGTGTCTGTGTGTGTGTCTGTGTGTGTTGAGTGCAGCGTGGGTGCTATAAGTTAGCACAGTACGTGTGCAAACTTTGTAAATCTCATGTTTCCCACGCACTCTTCTGTTTGCATCAGTATGAGCTACCTCGATCACTCACAGTTCGATACATTGATGTGTGTATACGCTTAGATGGCGTAAATGATGATTTACACTGAAAAGCCTCACAGCTGTGAAATAACCTTGGCATGGTGGTTGTCTTTGTTTTCCAGATACAGCTGAGGCAGACATGTTCACGTATCCCGTCCAGGTCAACCTGCAGACTTTCTCCCACAACCACATCTGACTTTCACAAGGTAATCCTTCTGTCGCTTTTTTTTTTTTTTTGCATCTGAAAAATCTGCTTTGTGCTCAATTTTACTTTCTGTGTCTAGTTCCGAGAGGCTGCCTCGGATTGCTTTCCCATAAAATGTTCTCCTGTAGAGAAGTGACATTAAAAAGGGTAAACCGACTCAAAGTCGCAGCACAACAGCTAAGAGGACTAATTTGTTTTTAGCAGGGAGTTGTTTTAACCCTGGTGACACTGATGAGGAGTGTGACTTTAAGGCAATCCTTAAACGTCATATTTAGATGATGCCTCTGTGAAACTGAGAACGCAGAGTGGTAAGACAAGGGTTTATATTTTTTTTTCTTTCTGGCTCCATATTCACACACTATGACAGATTGAAACTGCAAAGCTGTGTTTGTGTTGGCTAGACGAAGGAACGCTCCTGCCCAGAGGGTTTATCAGGGAGAGAAAATATTGACCGCCAACAGTTGCACTTTGGTGGTGTTATTGCTTTTCACACTTGTGTGATACAGACAGCAGTCGCCAAGCACAACAATTGTAAACCCGAAGCCATATTGACAGCCGCATTGCTCTTCTGTGCAGGGCAGCATATCCAGCTTATGGTGTTTACTTTTTAGCTTATTTCACTGAAGTGATTTCTGCAGACAAATAATATAAAAAATCCGGAACTAGGTGAGAAGAAAAGAAAATACTTATTGTTTAGGTGACACGCAAAACCCAGAGGAGCCTCTAAATTTCCTTCCAAATTAAGACTAGAGTAAGACTAAGTCAGTTCACCTCAATATGAGAGGGTAGTTCTGAAACATTGGCTATCACTGTGGATCTGTAAACATGGCAGACAATACTCATCGTAGGCTCGAGACCAACCATGGACAAGCCACCTGCCTAGCTAGACACCAGGCTTGTCATATCAGATATTACGGTTAGGGGGTTATGGGTTGTTGTTAGTTAATTATATCATTTGTATCGATTGTTTTCGTAGCAGCACAAAGTTAAAGAGACAACTCATTGTAAGCAGTGAACTCGGGACCTCTTTTTAGAGGACAGTGGAATCTGGGCGAATCTAGTGTGTACAACAAATCACATTATGAACTCTTGCTTACTAATTAGGTAGAGTTAGCATGTTCTCATCCTGGAACACAGCCACAACCATAGCTCCTATCTGTGAATGCAACACAGACAAAAATGAATTAGACTGAAAAGAGTGACATAATGCTTTCTAATGTAGGATTTACCTAATGTGAGTGAGAGAGCCTATGCATGGGAAACAGTCAGACTTGACTCTTGCCAAGCCCCATAATAGACAGAGGTATTGCAACACTTTGTATTCCTACATTTTGTGAAGCTGTTTCTGAACTTTTATGAGTGTGTCTGTGTAAAATTCCACACCGATGAAGGAACTCTGCATTGCAAGCTGTCAAAACTGCTGTAGCTGTTTTTGTTTGTCTAACCTATAACATTTTTAAGTGGTGCACTCCAGTGAATGAGACGTTTGACATTCTGAAACGGCGGGGACTTGAAACAGCTTAAATCAGGCATTGATGTGATCCTCCACATTCTCATCTGCTTCAATGGCATGCCAATGTGGGCATGCATTAAAGATTCATGCAAACAGCTGTTTCTTCTACAGGACAGCATGGCACAGAGCAAGGCTGTGTGCTTCGATTTCAAATCAGGGAAGCCTAAAGGAGCTGGGTTTGAAAGAACATCCCATACAGTGCAGACTGCTGTATGAGGGTAGGAAATGAACACATGCTTGTCCAAAAAAAAAAAAAAAAAAAAAAAAAAAAACACATCCATGAAACTGCAAATAATTCCTGTATGTAAGAAAATGCACTGCCTTTTATATTAATGAGAATGTGCCAAATCTGACCCATGAGTACTCATGTCTTAATACACACCGAGTCTGATCCAAAGCCAGAGTAAACCGTATCAGTGGAACCAGGGTGAGTTAATGGGTTTCAAATTAGTAATTTCCATACAACTCTTTGCTTTGACATTTACCAAAGTAAGCATGACTGTTGAATTGTGAAGCACCACAGTCATAGCTGGCTTGAAAGACAGACACGCATGCATTCAGGCTGACATTTGCAGGATATTTCACAATAGATGCAGTGATAATATATGCCAGCTCCTGACAGCCGTGCAGCCAATGAATGCAGAGGCTGACTTATGTGCGTTGGGTATGAAGTGAATATTCACGGCAAGTGTGTTGCCATCATTCTCTCCCCCTCTTATGGCCACATGCACTCTGACTCTCCTGTTTACTCTTTCATTCGTTCTGTCTCATTTTCACCACCTCTCTCGTGTATCCTGATACTTTCTCCCTTTGCTCCAGTGTCTGGGGAGACTGAGGGTTTGATGCAAAAGAAAGCTTCACTAAATATCTTTTTGTGTGCAGCATTGAAATGGATTAAACATACAAATACAGCTGAAATTATGGGGTGTATGTGCCTGTGCGTTCGATTATATTCCCCATGCCAAACAAAAATACAGTAAATGATCTTTAAGAGTGTAACACAATAGCAATCTCTCCTCCACTGAGACAGGCCATGACCTCCTCACGGGAGCTTTACAGTGACCATTTGAATGGTAATGTGACAGGCTGATTGCCAATTTACAGCCCACACAAAAGCACTGTCTCACTGAATCAAAAGACAGCTCTGTAAAAACAAACACAAACGATACAGCAAGCTCCAACCAAATGCTGTCTGCTGTTTTTTTTTGTCCTTCCATCCTTGATGGGAGGGAAATGATTGAAAACAGCAGTGGCTAAAGCGAAAAAAAACCGTGTTTGCACCTATCAGCAGAAAGTCGCACCTCTCTCAAAGCCGCCTGCCATGTTAAATAATGCGATGGCGAGCTATTCCTGCCGGATACTGCTGTAATAAGCAGATGATCCCCCTTAGAAATAACAGCTGGTTGTGTTTTTCTAATGGTGAAGCTCCATCACTGCCCGTCAGTCCTCGTTCATCAGCAGCTGTTAGCCATGCATTCCATGTAATTGCTCTCACTCTCTGCTATAGTGCACCACTTTTCACCAACTCTTGTGAATTGGATAAATGCTCCATAATTCAAACATTAAGGTAGTTGAGTGCAATTTCTGCACATCTACTTTTCAAGCTACTTGATAAGCAAGTCTGCCGATGATGATGGTTGGTCACCTAGAAAATACTGGTGGTTGAGGTTATGAGCAACACATATTCACTTTGCTGTGTGGGAGCAAAAACAAAGCCTGAACAAATGATGCTCGTTAAGCACAGAATTTTTCCATCATCTGAAATCATGTTGCCTTGATAGATCTCTTAGCTTTTTGTGCATCTCGAACTGCCAAGGTATCCTGAGATTTTTTTTTTTTTCCAAAAATCAGTCACAGGAACAAGAAGACTTGTCAGAACACCTTCATCTCTGTAAAGCTTCATTTTCTAATTAATTTTAAACTGCACCAGGATGTTGTCTAGTTTGGAGTACAATATGCTCTGTGTTTGGCAGCTTTGACTAACCGAATCATTGTAAACCAAAATTGCCTCTAAATCTTAAAAAGATTCCCTTTTTTTCAGTGAAATGAAAATCCACATTGCAATAATGTGTTTTCTTATGTCTGGAAATTTTCAGTGCAGCTAACACAGTTTTATGAAACATTGTCTGCTGCCAGTCTGACACATTAACCTTCATCGTCTGGTTTTTGGTGTCAGTCACTCAGAACCTGAGATCAGTGGCTTCTGTCTAGACCCTTCAACCACATTCAAGATTCCCACAATTTGCACCAAATGTAGCCCCGTAGTCTTTTCTCATAGCCTTGTTGCGTATCTGAAAAACTGAACAACCAGACATGCTACCGCAGCTTTACTTTCTCACCTCACAACGAGAAGAGATGCATCAGAGATGTGTAAAGCTTTCCCCTGAACTGTTGGTATGGCACTATCTTTGTCTTACACCCACATGGTATTTTTCTGCAAGCTGGAAACCCACTCAGCATTCTATATTTCTCTCAGTTTGGTGTGAAAGGAAGCTCACAGTGCCGACCCCATGGGATGTTGATTCCCACCAATGCTCGTGGACTTACAGTAACATTTTGCCCCAGTGTCAGGGAAGAGGAGAGGAGAAGCAGAGCGAAAGAGAGAAGACTATGAGCTTAATGTAGATCTGTCATCAGCTGGCTGCAGATCAAAAGAGCAGCATTGGCAGGCGGAGTACAGAATCCACTGGAGCCTCCTCTCTATGCCAAGCTCCAGCTTCTCTGAGGTAGACGAGCATTGAGGGGCCTGGCTTCAGGCGTGAAGTGTGTGTATTTGAGTTCTATGTGTCTGTGTTTGTGTGTATTTTGGGGGGCGGAGAGGTGTGGGCACATGCACATTGTCTCAAGGCAAGGATCTGGCACTTTGAAAATGTCACCAAAATCCCAGAAACAAAAAAACAAGAGGAGAATGGAGAAAGTGTGATGAACAGACGCGTATGCTCTGGGAGGTGTGGGATTTAGAGACTATGGAAGGCAGAATCGCTCTCTTGGAGTGGGAGATTGGGAGGAAAAAAAAAACAATGGCACAAAGACAGAGAGATGCAGGCTTTCTTGACTGTACACCTCTGCAGCATCAGTGTACATCTGTTAAGTGGGTTCAAGGACGTATCTAAATTGCAGCCTTCAGAGGTTTGCAAGTGCTTTCTTTCCTCTCACTTTTGATACCAGCATGGTGGTTGAATACACTGTTTCACTGTGCACTTGTGCTACTGTAAACAAAATGAACCAGCACAATTTTGTTTTTGTCTACATTTACTATTGCATTTCATTATCAGGCTGAATATTCAATATCTTATAGTTTGTTCTAGGCCACCACTCAAATCCAGAATAAAACTCTGGCCTTCTAAGGCTGTCCATGATGGTGCCTAATGGTATCTACCAGAATACCATAGGCAAAGACTGCACAGGGGTCACAGTGGGGTGGTTGTGTTGATGGCAGGTATAGACAGCACAGGACTTGATACCAGAGTCTGGATTTCACATCCTGAATCCTGCCCATGGTTCAGTTTAAGCAACAAAAGCACATTGGTTAAGGTTTGGAAGAAAGTTGAAAGTTGAACACCTTTTCTCACAAGTCACTTTGGACTTTCTCTGTATTAAACAGACCAGGATCTTTCCCTAACTTTAACCATAAAAAGTTTAACAGTGCTACAGTCACTACAAGTGGATATCGTACTGCAAGATCTGACATTTCAGTGGAGAACAAATAAAACATGTTGTCAGTGAATATTTTACTAACACATTCTATATCAACATATTTGCAGCTTGTCAGATACATTTCATTAAAACATTTCCCCATTGTTTTAATTTTTAAAAATGTAATCTGGTGTCAAATTGGATGGTGCAGCCACTGTCCCATCTACACTACGCAGCTACACTGACACCACAGACAATAGCACCAACAACAGCAGATCTTTAATTACCATGATGAGTGTTTAAACTGGTATGTTGTGTCAGATTCTCAAATTTCTGTGAATCATTTTTTTGACAGTCTTTTTGTATAAATTTTAAGTAGAATTTAATTTTCTTATGTTTCTTTTGGGCATGTGTTAAAGGGGAAAAGGAATAAGCCAGGTTTAGTGTTTAACCCTACAGAGATATGTAGGGTAAAAAAAAAACAAAACAAAAAAAAAAAAACAGCCAATAGTAAAAGGTGAAAAAGGAGTACTGTATGTATGTTCTTTATGCGTCTATCCACAGCCAACAGAGTTTCTAAAGAGAGGGATGCTGTGTCAAGAAATCACATGCTGACCTTGTCAATCTTGCTTCCAAGTCTTGGTGCAGAAGTACAAGAAAAAGAAAATCTGTCTGAATGAAGATGCACAACATTTCTCCTCCAAGGTGTTTTCTTGGTGTTTTGTTTGCACGTGTGCTTGTGCATGTTTTTGTGACTTTTTGTGTGTTCTCATGTTTACCCGAACTCAATGTCAAACCTATTTCCAAATCACTGATTCAGCTAGTTGCAGAGATATACAGTGGCGCTGCCAGTGCTAACCTTTAGAGATTACTGTGACATTAAAAGCTGCATATGGCGAGTGGGGAGACCCAACCACTGGGTGCCTCATCTGATGCAAATGTCCTCTCTCACCTCTATCAGCAAAAGTAATTATGGCAAACCACTGTGACATCTCAGGCTGTGCAAGAGAGGGGAAGAGTGCCTAGTATAGGTCATGGAAATACACCCATGTCTCTGGGTAAGGAGGAGACAATTATCTTTTCGTGCACAGAGGTGTCTCTGAGGGAGGAGCCCTCCACCCCATACCCCCCTTCCCCCGACTCTTCAAACTGAAGTAGCCTATCTTTTGTGCCAGCTGCCTTGAGAGACTCAGTCAAGAAATTGACACTGCTGTAGTATGCTCGGGGCTAAAGTGATGTATCAGTATAGCTGCGCTGTCTCTCTTGGCGACTGGGGCTTCATTAATATGTCAGCAAACATGTGTTTGGTCTAGATTTTATAATGTATTTTTACAGTCACTGCACAGATATGAAAATGACATGCACACTGGCTGTGTCTCTGCTACAGTATTCATTGGACGTCAGTTGATTAAGTGCCTGAGCAGAACAAATATGTACGTTGATGGACAGCTCACACACTCCTGGAATAATAATAACAATAATAAAGCTTGCTGGTTTGCTGTTTCATTTGGCTTACATGCATTGGTTCTAATTTCCACTGAGCTACATTTTCACATCGATTTTTTTTTATTTACTGGTGATAACTAAAACTTAGAGTGTGTGATTTTGGTTTGAAGATATTCCACCAAACGTCAGTGAGTGAAATATGCCGGGTGAGGGTGGCTGGGAGACCTGGTATCCAACAATAAGTTGTGGCAGTCTGGAGCAATTCCAAATTCCTTTTTATTTAACAAAATTTGAGTCCTGTTCCAAAAACTTTACAGCAAAAAGTGCATATTGGGCAACCAGGAAGAGAAAACTAAGCAAAAGGGGGAAAAAAAAAATCAAAATAATACACAACAAAAGAATTTCACGCTAAACTGCCCTTCTGGCTATGCCCCTGTAATTTGGGCCCATGGCAGGAACTGCAATCTGGAGCTGTGTCCTGGAGCTGTGACTCTTTCCTCTCGGCCACCACAGCCTCCTCACTTTTATACTCGTGGACTACACCTTCTCAAGAAATCAAAATCAATTATGTCCTCCAGCACACTTACAATAATAATATCAAATAACATCTTATCAAATAGAAGTTCACTTAAACTTACTTTAAAAACACAAAACAAACAACAAGATACTTATACCGGTTATTTCACAAGAAAAGACAAAACACCCCTCCCAGTTTACCACACTTAGTTTCTTCCCCTGTGAACCCCCTATTTAACCAAGTGGACTGCTCCAGCTCAGGTTTGGCTGTTCCTGGTCTGACAGAGGAAGAAGTGCAACAAAGGTGGCAGGTGAACAAAATTTAAATTCAGTAAATCAAATACACAATCACAATGTGTCTTCTCCCCTTCACCCCCCCTCCAAACGTTCCTATCACACACATCCCACCAGCAGTTTCCACCAGGTATTAACATTCTGATAAAATCTACCCGAGAAAGGGTGTGTAGTGCATGTGCCTTACTTTAGGGCACGGGGTCTCCCAGTGACAGGCCGTCACACCTCCTGAATCGCATCTGATGCCTTCTTGAAAAACAGATGCTGTCAGTGCATTGTGCCTTTGAAAATCTGCTTGTATGTTTCAGCTGTGTGACTTACATAAAATCCAGTGCTGAAACCATAATCATTTTTTGTGTTTTAACGATTTTTTTATCCTCTCCTTGTCAAGTTGTTTTGTTCTTGATGTGTCTTTCTTCAACTGATTTACCTTGCACAGGGGTGCTGCAGCCCCACAGCTAACCCTGCTGTTCAGAGTCAGTGGGCTGCGGTGGCCCAGAGCAGCTTACGCTAACCTCTAACCCCCTGGCATTCGCTGCTGGCTTAGCTCTGCTGAACAAGTCAACTGGGCTTTGTGCCCGAAAGAGCCGACCTGCACAAGTGTCATCTGGCCCTGTAGTGAGATCCCCTGCACCTCAGGGTGAGACCCACCACATTATCCAATGCACTCCTGAAACAAGAGGGCAGGGCACTCACTAACACTGTGCCTTGTTCATAGACCTTTTAGCCATGGCTACACTTACATACATGTAAATGTAAATACATGTAAATAATCCCATGAATTATTGTGGAAAACTTTTCCAGTTTTGCATTAGGTCAAGGTTCAGGTTTGCTGCTTAGAGCTGCAGCATCTCTTTTGTTTCTATTTGTGTAAACAGCAGCGAATACAGTGTGGTCAAGCTCCTCTGTTAGCCGTGGATCACATCTTTCTTGTGATTAAGATAATCAGACCCTGATTCACCAAGGCTGACTTAGTCCAACCTGCTCTGTTCCCTAAAATATCCATGTCAGTCAAACACAGTCCATAAAGAGTTCAACCAAAAGTTCAAGACAGTACAAAAAGTATCCAAAACAGCTACCAAGGGGCTGATCATAACATATTCATGTTCTCTGTTGTAAACAAAGAATTTGACATAGTAATTTTGGGTGAATAGGTGGGGTGGGGGCAGTCAGTCGGTCTGTGAAATTAGTTATTGCATTGAGGGAGGAAAAGAATCACATTCATTATGTGAAAATATGGCCACCATGAAGGAGCCTCTTGAATTGTAATGAAGGAGGCCCCTTGATAACCATGAATTCACCAATTAAGGTTCTCATATAACATTCAAATTATGTGCATTTTAACGACTAGTTTTGCCACGGAAACACTTGCATTTTCCTTTGGTTTCAAGGATCTTCCCTGCTTGCAAATGTAGAAGTAATTAAGATAATTAAAGCTTTGGATGTTCCACATATAATCCAATGCACAGCAATAGTGGGGAAATGCAAAAAAAAGTTGTAATGAATTTCAAGGCTTTGTCCTCCTCTGTTCCCCTCCTTTAAAACTGCTCTCATTGTCTGTGATTCCCGGCTCTTACATTAGTCGGGAAGAAATTGGCTGCTTCATTTTGCAGAATTAACGACTTCGTCTCCTTCACATGTCAACTTTGTAGCTGAACAGCAAACTCAGAAGAAACTCAACAACAGTACAGTTTTTATCATAAAGGTTTCTGGTTCTGCTGCACACACATGCATTTTTCCCCATCACTGGCCCTCTTGATGTGGTTGTATCATAAACACATTTATTACTGAGAGTTGTCTGACTCCACTGTTTGGCCTCTGACAGCACAAAAAGTAGAAAATAAAAAGTAGAAATTTTTCCCATCAAAAATATACATAGCATCAATGTGTTGAAACCGTAGCTGCAAACCACAAGTTTCACTGTCTGTGCTTTTAACTCCGAATTTTTGTCCCTGAAATGTCCTTATTTCCATTCCTACAAAAGACTTTGAAACATGACAGCTATTTTAAAGCAAGAAGTAATATCTTCTTGAGATCAACTGAACGCATGTGCCTGCATTATGTATGATGTATGTGTGAGAAAGAAAAAGAGAGACAGCGGAAATAGGCGGGAGAGCTCCTTGGCTAAGCTTTTATCATCCTTAAATGTACCCAAATGAGTCTTGGGGAAAAGGAAGCCGTGTGGCTTTTGAAGAATTAATAAGCCTGTCTCATTTGGATGTGTCTAGCGTCTTGGACAGCCTGTGGAAGCCCCAGTTCCACACTTTCCTGACAGTGCCTTTGATGATCACTGATAACGTCGTACAGCGATTCCCAGGGAGCGAGGCATACAACAATGAGGGTAGAGTCAGTGGAGACCAGCTCCACTGATCCTGACTGAGCTTTATTATCTGGCCTCTCTCCAGCAAAGCACTGCATTAGATATTCCTGAGACAAAACATTTGGGACAGTGTGTGTGTGTCCATTGTTCCTGTTCTTGTCAAGGAAATCTCGTCCTTTGTCAGAAGTCACTGGTTTAGTCACCTGCTGGGTACAGACAGTCGTGCCTTCAATTTGGATTAATGAAAAAAAAGGAAATTTAACTTTATCTTAATGTCCATTTTCCATTTGCTCTGTATTTTGCATCACAGTCTTAATTAGGTGTCCCCCTGCTATCTCTTTTGTTCCAAATCATAATTCACATCCGCCTTGAGATTTCCCAGCTGTCATGTCATGTCTCTTTACTGTCGCATTACTGTAGCATCAGGAAGTGGGAGTGATTAGTGCTATTGTGATAAAAGCTGCCATCCAGAAAATCTGATGAAACCTGGTGAGTCAGAGGCCCTGAAATGGGCTTCAGCAAACAAAATAATAGGGCAGAGGTGATACAGAAGCAGGTACGTAACTATAAGCCTGCGCCAGGCAATTTTCTACCCGGCTTCTCAGAACCTATAGGAAATGACAAAAAAAGCTCTGGCTGCCTTTTTGAGGACAATTTTGTGATAATGGGGTAGCAGGCACATCTGCCCTTTTCAGGGCTACTTTGGCCAGCTCTTTTTGCACAAATGTGACTCCCAAAAGCGTCCCACATCCTTTCATCCTACAAATATGGTACACCAATTACTCATTTCTGTGTTTGGAGAAGTAAATGGTTGCCAGAGGACAAGGTGCTGTATTAAGAGTTGTTGAAAAGTTACAGTGTCTTTGAAGCAGTCAGCCTCTAAGTGGTGATTCTGAGATTAGGCAGAAAGGGTTAGTGCATTCCCAGCAGGTTTAATGGGTTTAAAGGTTTACATGCAACTAGCCACTGCATTCAGCTGCATCCATCTATCTTCCTATGTGTGACTATTTGAATATCAAGGTTCATGCTGCCTTCCATCTCAAATGAATGATGGACAATAAACAAATGGAGGAACAAAGTATGAGCTACGATAGTTTTATCCAGTTTTGATCAGCTGTTGAAGATGACTCAAGTTGCATAGTTGTATAAGGAGGCTGTTTTAAAACAAACTTTCTTGACCCATGAATCTGAACTACACTCATTGTGGCCTTATTTTTCCAAGGTCAATTGTGTGCAGTTAATCTATTGATGCAGTCAAACTCTATACACAATCATTTCTTATTCTGGTGAGAGGTTTCTCCACATACATTTCACCCTCACCTGAAACATACTTGTTACTTCAAAACTAAAATTTGACAGGGAGCCCTGGGGAAGGTAGCCTGTGACCCTGTTTTAATACGTTGCCTCAGGCAATTTCTCTGCTGCAATAACGTGCTCTCACTCGCTGACACTGGTAACCTGTCAACTAATGCGGAAGAAGAAAAAAAATGCAATACACCAACATAATGTTGTGAGACATCCATAGGAGAAGGACGGCAGGTATACAAAAGCCTTGAGGGGCATTCTTCAAGAACAAAAACGTTTTAATTGTCTGGAGGATAAAGAACAGAATACTTATGGCTCAAGCTAAAGAGTTTCCCACTCAGCGTAATTACAAGCCATCCCACTTTCTGATAACCACAAAGGGTGTTAGCAAGTTAACCAAAATAATATTACTAAAAACTGGATGGGAAATGGCAAGTTAGCCTGAATGAAAGAGAGCCATGAGCAGGATATCGACATGGAGAGCAAAATTAGAATTGATTTGCAGAGAAAAGGGGGTTGCCTTCTTGCAGAAGCAGTGGCTCCTGTGAATTCCTAATCCAGCAGTCTTTCAGGAAATCTCTGTGGCAGAACCGGTCCCTCATTACTCTCACAGACAGGCCTGAAATCTGTAGCAGATTGGAAGCTCGACAAGCATCAGGCTGTATTAAGATTCAACCTCTCCGTGATGTTCGCAGACCACAGGCCTAACGGGATTTTTGTAAACAGGAATTTTGCCAGAGGACATCTGGGTATTGAGCATTTAACAGAGAAAAAAAAAAATCAATTCAATCAACACACCATGAAAATCTGTCCACATGAGTGATCGGGGATACATGTTTGCTCAGAGCTGTTTTAGATTTCTGCTTTGTCTAAATGTTTTCCAAATGTTTTTCAGCATGTTTGCTTAAAGTACATATTTAACATGAAGTCAGCGTTACAGCTGGTTGTAGGACAGACACATAGGCACAGCTACTCAGCAGAAAGTTGTTTTTTAATCCCCTGTCCCCCATAGTGTTAATTGGACAGCAGGTCCACAACAGCAGACAGAACTCCCTCAACAGGAGTTTTAGTGCAAGGCTGCAGGGAGGCAATGAAATCTAAACTGAAGTGACACTTACTGACTGGGCCAAGGGGAAGGCAAAATGAGCTTTTCCTGGGGAAAGGGGAAACCTTTGAATAGGCAGATTGACAGGTTGAGCAGTCAGAGGAGATGGAAAGCACTTGTAGCTGCTCGGACGCTCCAAGGGGTCAGATACCGGGGCTGGCAGCTTTGCCGGAGTGGCGGCGGTTTTCCGTGTGACATTCTTGTCAAACGTTTGGCAGCAGGATCTCTCACAACAAACACAGCAGGAAGTTGACGGTTAATCTAATTTCACCAGCCACAATGATGTGCACGGCCTCAGGGGGGTTGTTTTGCCTCGACAACGTGTTACAGCGTATGTAGACACAGGTCCTGGCTTCACTGTGTGCTTGGGTGGGGTTTCTTTGAGGCGAAACCTTTAGAGAAATCCAAGGAGGTATACAGCAGAATGAAACATTCACCTTTTATCACTCCTGTATGTCAGACTGTGTTGATACCACAGAGGAAATTACTTTTATCAGCGCAACACCACAAGCAATACAGTAGAGAGAACAAAGGAAAATCATGACGCATATCACTTAGAGCAGAATACATCAGCCACATAAAGAAAATTACCATCAGTGCTAGTGGCAACATGCAATCAGACGATGTGTCAGATACAACTCCGGTCTGATCATTCCACAACCTCAACATGTAATAACTGTTTAATCTAAAGATGATAATTGAAAAGAAAGGATTAGGCTTCACTGTAGAGCCTTAATGTCTTGTGGTTTATGAAGAGACTAATTCCATTCCTCCTCTGTGTATTGTTTTGTCATTTAAAGCAACATCAATCAATATTTGTTATATTAATTTATTCATTGACTCAAATAACTGTGAAATCTCCCATGGTGAGAAACCCTGAAAGAATTATCACCCAACTCTGCAGCTTTTAAGAGCTTCATTGCCACTTTTAGCTCAATATTTCGGTTGTACAGTACATTTACATTTACATTGTGCAGTTCAGTCTCAGCACCCTCGATGCAATGAGCGTGCATCTAAACAGCCAAATAATATTCTCAAGAGTTGGTGGAGACCAAAACACAGAGCTCGAGTGCACCTACAAAATGATAATTGAAAATTTTCTCCCCATTAGTTAGTTAGTTAGTTAGTTAACATTAGTTGACTTACTTTACATACTTATGTTGGTATTGCATCGAAATTAAACTAGCAAAATGGCAACAAGTCAGTTGTCACTCTGCCATCATAACTGGGTCACATCTGCCCTTGGAGGCAGGGCAGAGGAAGTATATAAACAAAGAAATTATGTTTTAGTTGACTTGATAGTCTGCTATTCCAGCAGACCTGCCAGGGGATGTTTGATAAACAGCAATGAGACGACTGCTCCAGGTTTATTTGATACAGCTCTGCCTCACCAGCCTTCACTTTGAAATGAGCTGATAGCAGGAATGGATGTTGTCCTCATAATGTATAAAGCTTCCATTAGGTTGTGTTCTTGACAGGATGTGTCTTCAAATTGTTCCCTTGGCCCTGCTCCAGCAGTGGAAAACATATTTTTCAAATGGCAAATACTCCTAAAAATGTAACTGTATCTCTCCTGCCTTCTTATCTATGGGTGTGCACGGTTCAATGTTAAACACCTGATCCTTAATCTAACAACAACAAAACAGAAGGATAATGGAGGTAGGGAGGATATTCTTCACTCTCAAAGTGAATTAGTGACCTATTGATTCATGATTTAAGGACGAGGAAAGGAGGAGGTCTTTATCTTTCAATGAACCTACAGGTAGATGATTTATCTTCATCTTATTGGCTGACATTGGAGAAATATAGCTGATAGATGTGTATTAAATGACTTTGCATTGAAAACATGATACTGTCTGTCTGTCATACAGCCATTACTATTGAGGAATATAAGAATTAATATGCATAACTGATGCACTCACAAAATCGCATATTGGCATTTTAATGTTCCCATTATCTGCTGAGGGAGAGACAGCTCCCTCGTGCAAGATGATCTTGCTGAGTAGTGTATATCAACCAATGCTAAGACTGGATGGTAAGACTAGACTAGAGGGCTAAAAAACAAAATCCTGGAAAGTGCTTAGTTAATAAATGAAAGACAATTAGTGCTTCAAGAGTTTTCCGCTTTACAAACTCACATTATTATTTAGGGAATCAACCACACAGTGATACACAGTGTGTCAAATTTGATCAGACTCTTTGCAGCAGTTAGCAACTTTTAGTAATCATCTGGGATCCAAACAGTTTTTCCTCCCTCAAATGAGCTATTACAAAAGCATAGGCTACAACTGAGGCGTTTAACAGCACAATTAAATTCCAATGGCCTAGTATCTGTTGAGCAATTAACCTTTGGTAAACCAATTATTATTTATTATGTGATGACAAAAGTAAGGTCCTAGAGGAGCCATGTCCTGTTTTAATAGACGGTCTCATGACCTATAAAAGATGGAAACCTGGAGCCATTTCAGTGTCCTATTAGCTTAGCTCTGCTGAAACACTGCCAACTTGCTTCATCTGCGAGTATTGATTAATTGGCACGGAATAGTCTCACCGCCTGGGTTGGCGAGGAGAGAACAAACGGGCGAAAACGGATTGGGTCGGCTAAGGCCCAACGTCGGGGTGTCCAATCTGTTGAAAGCAGCAATTAATAGGATTCAGACCAAGGTCCTCAGATGGTCCACATGCAGCCTGTAGTGAGGCCTTGGGACCCCTCTCACCTGCTAGGTCTGTAAACCAGCTGTTCCATTGCCCGTCAAGTGCCATCCTGTTGCTATTGTGCAAGGTTTCCAAGGAAACTGGCATCGAGTCACCCAAATCAAATCTGCACCACCCTGTATGCTCTTCTTTACAATCATTCTTGAAGTTTGACAGCTCACTGTTCGGCCCGTCTATTCATGCAGCAATGTGTAAATATATGATGTGTTGATTGCCATCACGGCACACTTAGTCATTTGAATGACACTGTAAATGACGTTGTTGATTTGTCACTGGAGGGTCATTTGTCATTTTAGTTGTGACTCCAACAATCTGGACAATTCCCAGCCCGTTATATCCTTCATGGAACATGGAGCAGCTCAGCCATAAATTTATCACAGGCAATGCCATTACCTTTAGCTTGACGGCCCTCAAGCAACGGCAGTGCAATAATAGAGAATAGATTTTATCCTGAATGGAGCCTAGGCTTTCTCTTGTGCTTTATTTCCTCCTTCCAGCCTCCAAGATAAAGGAGAAAATAAGGTAGCCACTGAAGTGTTATACCTACCTTAATGAAAGGTTTTAAACTGATACTGGTATTGACTCAGACGCCCCAGGTGCATACCTGTATATCAGATGCTCTGTCATAAATGAAGATCAACAATGCTGGTAACTTTCTCTTACACTAACCTAAATGAAAACCAAATCAAGCACCACATTGATGAGCCTCATAATTAGATTTTCTGTTGCGATACAATGATTCTCCAGTGAGATCACAGAAGAGATGATGAAATGCCTCAGATGATGAAAATATTGACTCTTATCATGGTTTTTGGCAGCTCACACCATCTCTTGCAAGTATGGGAACTCAGATTTGTGCTATAAAGAGACAAAGTTAAGTAGTGGCTGATTTTGATCCCCCCGATTCGCTTGTAGATCAATAATGATAATGCAGGCTGATCAATATCTCACCGCAGGGGACCACGTGGCAGAGTCAGTGACTACTTGAGATGCATTGTGTGTGAGATGTCATCCGGAATACTGATATGAGCGCTCATTTCCTGTGTACCACCAATGCTCTGGTGATGGTATGAGCTGTTAATGAAAAAATCAGCAGGGCTTGTCAACTGTCATCATGACCAAATGAGGCAGAAAGAGGGGTGGGGAGGAGGAGACGTAATAAAGCACAACTTTCTCTTTTCACAAACATGAAGCCTAATCAGAATGTTTGCAAAAAAGAACTCATGATGTTCATATTTTCTGAAGAATTAGCATAGAGCGCTGTCAACACCAATAGGAAGTCCTATCAGAATGTTAATGTGAAACTGCTAAGGCACACATTTTTCTGCCAACACAAATTATGACATCTAAACTGGATTAAGACACATCCTTTCATTACTTTATTTGATTTTCTGACTTCCTTTTTTCTTGTGCTCACATTTTTAGGCTAGCTCGCTAAAGGGCCTTAGATGTGCAGATGTCAGACTCTATTTTTCCCCAAATTATCTGATAAGGTATGTGGGCAGGAAAGATGTTGTCCCCTATCTGGGGCCAAGACCACAAAAATCTGCACTCTCCTTGTCGTACTTCTAGAAGGTTTATTAGCATAGGCCCATTTATTTCTCATTAATTATGCACTAATGTCAACCCACTAATGAAGGCAAGGTCAAGACATCGGAAAAAGATTCCAGGAGCGAACATACCCAAAGAAGCTGGAGAATTGTAAAAGAGTAAGTGCTGAAATATTCCACACATTTGGCGACTGGTTGGCGCATCCCAACTGATACATTATGGGATGATGGGTGCACTGGTTAAAGGTTGTGCAGAGCCACTGGGTTCATCCTCATCACAGGGCCTATTCTTTCCTCTACCGCCCACACTCCTTTTCTTGCAGTCTCTCTGGTCCTAAACTCAGTGCTGAGCCTTTGCTGCTGAGCCCTAGCCTGAGAACAGCACGACTCCCCTCCTCCCTAAACCTCTACACCCTCATTATCAGCCGCCATCTGCCCGACCTTAGCCTCACATCACTCCTTTCCACCCAGCAAGCCCATCAACACTCCCCTCTCACTCTCCACCAGCACCTTGGCTCACAAGCCTGCCACAGCTGCCATCTCTCTCTGAGTTACACATTTGTCCTCTTCGGCCATGTTTTATGCTCTGTAATCCCTCTGTCTTGAGTCCTTCTTACATGAACAAGCTGTGTGTTAAGCCACTCCACCAGAAACACTGATCTCTCAAGAAGTCTCAAGACTTTTTGGCAAACATTGATTCTTTTGAGCCTCTAAACACAGCTTATACTCTTCAGAGGTCAGATAATGTAGTGTAGAATGTAATGTGGAAAAGAAATCTGTCTTTATTTTGGAAAGATAGTAGGTCTAAGACAGAGCCACCCAAAACTTTCTAAGAATGTAGTTTGATAAGTTTGGACAACTTCAATTACAGACAAAGAAAGTCTAAGTTAATCTCAAGAACATCTTTCAAAAGAACATGAAAGTCAAATCTAGCCTTCTGAGTTTGAGCCGCTGCAGTCCTGGGTAAGCCACAAATGACCAAACTTCTTGATGTCAAGAGTGTTGATGGCACAGCCGGTTTTGCTATCAGGCCTGTCTTTCTGTCTTTATGTTGTCTAAGACTTTGTCTGCCCAGAGAGCTTACAGGCAGAGCTGGGAGAGAATGGTGGGCTACAGCCGCTCGTCTTGACAGATAAACAGGATTTTGTGTCTGGCAAGCCTAAGATTGTCAGCTCCAATCTTTTGAGAGAATTACAACCGGCAGTCAATGCTGGGACACTGGCTCAACAGACAGAGCATCAGACCCTGTGTACCGATGAGTGGGAGATGCCGACTCCTTCATCACGATAGCACTGCATGGTTTATTCATGTGCTGACAGAGCCACGGGTACAGTTCAAGGTTCCAAGAGGACTGTTTTTCAGTGGAGAAATGGCCTCTTTGTAAACATGTTATAAAAAGACAGAATGTAAATGTCACTGGGTCTGTGTAAAAGCATAATAATTCTAGTTTTTCAAGAGAATGGGTGGGTGACAAGGCATCTGAGTGAATGCTTCATGATTTATGAGCTTTTTACATTTTCACCTTTCATCTGCCTCTTTATCTCTAGCTTTCCCCGTGCCGCCTCTGTGTCTGTACCACAGTGGTAGTGGGAGAACAAAGCCTTTAATTGCATCAGTAGCGTCAACATTGAACAAATATTCTTCACAGTTGGTACTGTTCTCTCCCAGCATGTGGGAGCCCAAGTCCAGCTTTTGACCTTTATGTTCTGAATGGAGCCCCGGAGGTCACATTGTTGTCTTTGTTAAATGTCAGCAGTTAGTGTCTCAAAGCGATGCCGGCAGTTTAAAGCACGTGGGCTGGATAAAAGCCACCTCTCTGCCATCAAGTGCTTCAACCAGGTTGGTATACCCTTTCGTAAAGAGGGCAGGTTCTCGATGCTCACTAAATCAATTGGAATGAGTTGGCTGCAAGGCCCCTTTGGCGTTGAGCGGCATTACCCAGAGATAAGGGAGCTCAGACGTGATAAGCCATATTAACCAGCCAGCTCTCCTCCTGATTGGATCATTGCTGTGTGGCTCGCCTGCAGTAGGGAGCCCAGCATCTAATTGAACAGTCTGCCTTTCTGTTGACAAGACTATAATTTCTACATATCACCAAGGAAAACACTCGTCTTGTTTTTCTGCCTGTGTGCCCAGGTCCTGATGAATGTGGGCTAATTTCTCTTGTGGAGACAAGCCTCAATCACATCAAAAACAAGGTTTGTGGGAGGAGAGGTTTGAGGGGAAAGGGAGCTGGGTAATGGAGGGGGGCTGTGGACAGGGTTAAGTGGATCAATGTCCATTTCTTTAGCCTACCCAAGCTCAGATGTTAAGCTAATTTAATGTCTTTGAGGAGAAGGTGCACAAAATAGAGAGAGAATGAATTATATCAGATGTCAAGGGGAACATGACTAAGTAATTCAGATACCTAAGTGTGGAATGACATTGATTGGATTGCGACTATTAATAGCGCAAAGGTTAGGCCGAAAGGAATGGTACCCTACTAGTTAATTCCAATGTAAATTGCTGTTGTGTATTAATTAATTGTGTAAACTTTTCATTTTATGCAGAAGAGAAACGTGTGCTGCATTGTAGATGTCAATAACATGGAAGTGTTTAAAGGACCAGTGTGTAGGATTTAAGTGGATCTAGTGGCAAAAATGGAGGATAGTATTCATAATTATTTTTTCATTCATTCACATGGAACTGTTCATTCAACTGAAACTAAGAACCATGTTTTCGTTAGCTTACAATGAGCCCTTCATATCTACATAGCAAATGGGTCCTCTTCCACGGAGCCTGCCATATTGCACCAACATTTTCTACAGTAGCCCAGAACAGACAAACAGACACTGGCTCTAGAGAGGGCCTTTCAAGTTTTTATGTTATCTGAGGTTGCAATCTGCAACCTCGCCATTAGATGCCACTAAATGCTACACACTGGTCCTTTAAGCCAATGTTTTTCAGTAAAGTCAAGTCAGGTAAAGTCTATTTTACTTATATCTCATTTATAAATTATATCTCAGGGTACTTTTCCTATAGAGCAGGTCTAGACTGTACTCTTACAATATTATTCACAGAGACCCAGCATTCCCCCATGAGCAAGCACTTGGTGACAGCAGCGAGGAAAAACTACCTTTTAATGGGAAGAAACCTCGAGCAGAACCTGGCTCTGGAGGGCAAGAGGGGAGAGGGGTGAGGGAAGGGGAGAGAGAGAGAGAGCGGGTGGAAAAATAACAGCACAATGCCAGTTCCACACAGAGATGCAAGAATAAAAATGAGAAGAAGAAGATGGCAAATAATAATTATTGTAGCAGTGGGTGTCGAGAAGGATCATGGGGGCAGATGGTACAATGGCTAAAGCAATATGTTCTTGTGGCCCATCATCAGATGTTGTGGATCTGTGGGTTAAGAACAGCCAAAGAAATTTTTTCACAGGGAATGTCTTTTTCCTCAGTTTTATTTAAAATGATTTTTAGAGTCCGGGAAAGGTAAAATTACACAGTACTGGTGCTTTCCTGTCCTTTTAATTGTCCCACAAGGCCAATCTGCTCTGTTTCTAACAATTAGGCAAAGGCTATGTTACATACAGTGAATGGTTAGTGATAAAGTGCACTTGCTGTTTCTGCTAATAATTTATGGAATCATGGCATTTTACAAGCCTTGTTCACATTTCAGTTGTTTAACCAATGAATCTCATTCTTAGGCTTTAAAATGCAGCAGATTTCGTTAAATGGTTCACTGTAGATACACAGAGAACTGTGACATACTGTATTTCCATTGAATTACCACTGACTAAAGGTAAAATAATCAAGAAGGCCTTTTTAATTTCTCATCAAACACTCGTATTTCAAAATCAGGTCTGTTGTTTCAGTCTTGTACCTACTGATATGCTGCTGTCATCCTGCAGCTGCCTGTTTATGTTGTTATTTATTTCAAGCCATTTTTTCACTCTTTAAATTACCAGCAGACCATCAAACAGACTGAATAAGCTATTCATACAAGAATTGAGCTAAGAGAAAAATGTGTGTACATTTATTTTAAAGCTTTATAATTAATAGATAGATAGATAGATAGATAGATAGATAGATAGATAGATAGATAGATAGATAGATAGATAGATAGATAGATA
>JBBMJY010000021.1:22814388-22824821 GCA_037833715.1 Toxotes lorentzi | reverse complement strand
GATAGATAGATAGATAGATAGATAGATAGATAGATAGATAGATAGATAGATAGATAGATAGATAGATAGATAATTTTCTGTCATCTAGTCCCACCCCTCAAAAAGCTGTGTGTGTGTACATATACAACTCTGACTGAATTGATACAGTCAAAGAAATCCTTGCTTTGCAGCCATCAGAGCCAAGAATGAAAGCTATCAGCAGCATCAGACAACTGTGTCTAAAGCAATGTTTCAATATTTTGCATGCTCCACCTCCCATATGGTGTATTTCATTTCCTCCTTGAAGAGCTCACCATGCATATTATTGTCTTCTATTTTGAGAGACTCCCTGCCGTGCGGTGTGTGGAGTGAAACGTAGGGGTTTCACCAAACGTCTGTGCCCACCAGGGCCAGCCATACAGCAGCTGTGACTGATAAAGCGGATCCTCTTCACAAGAGAAAAAAACGTGTTCTCTGCTCTCTCTCGACTCTCAACCCACAACTCCTGTCCTGTCCCTGAGGCACAAACGTCCAACTTCCAAATGCCAACTCAGTCAGGAGTTATCGCAGCTATTTCCCTAGCGAAAAATGTCAGATGGATGGTGATTTTCTGCTTTATGATTTCACAGGAGTGGTGACCGTACAGTGTGAGAGAGATACTCTGTCCCAGTTTGATAAGTGGGGCATAATAATGAAAATGGCTTTTTGAAAACTAAGGTAAAGCCTCATTTCAGCTCTGGCAGGTCAGAGGAAACTGCAAAGGACAATGTTTAGCACACTGTTAAAATTATTGTCATACATTTTCTTTCATCCATATGCTCCTGATACTGTATTGTGTGCAAACTTAATTTGTTTGCATCTCTTTGCTGGCTTGTTATAAAATGTACTGGAGCCTCATATGAACATTGAAAACATCCATCACAGACTGAGCTGTCTCTCATTTTGTTCATTTGGGGTGTATTTCACAGCCAGTGAGACACAAACGAGAGACCGAACAGGCCACGGCTCAGAGCCCATTGCCACTCTTCCTGAACACAAGGCAATAATCGCCCATGCATCTCCAATCTGAGCTGAGAATAAAACAAGGTGAGAAAATGAGCACCACGGCACCACTGCAGGGGGAGGAAATGTGAAAGGGCGCTCAATGACACACCTAACACATTCAGCATCACTGTGCTGTTTTTAAAAAATCTTGAAAAATTGCTTTTTTTTATGTCAAGGGCAGTCAAGTCCAGCAACATTAGCCCAGAAAAAAACAACAACACAGTTTTATCTCCTTATGGCTGTAGAGAGTGAAGTGGTCACAGTCAGGAGATCAAGAAGAACAGTGATTTGACTGTGGGCTGATGCATAGTGTCAGTGCAGAAGCTACTTAAAGCTGTTACAGTGAGATTTAACTACCATTTGTCATATTTCCTTTTGAGTCATGAATGGAGCAGAGAGAAGAGGCTTACTGGATATTTTTAGACTCTCTTTGATGGCTTATTAGCTGGCCTGAAATACTTTGACTCTCTTAAAACCAAATATAAATATGTCACAATGGCAAAATGGCAGAGGACCAAAAATAAATCAGAGTTTTATGACTATCAGTGGCAGAATGGACATGAATGGTAAAGATGTCATCAGAATAATCTCTCTGTACTGTTCTCACTACGTGATATATTCAACTGGTATGTTAACGCAGGTAAACACCCAGCCTTGCTCCTTAATTTACAGTTTCAATGCGTGACAGGTGAAAATCTTTGAATGAAATGGCAACATACAGAAACAGAGGACAAACGTCTCTTACTTAGCATGAAAAGATTTTAAGTGACTACCACACTGGTAGCAATAAGTGCTAACATTAGCCATCAAGGTACCAATAGATGCTAACTATTATATATGTAAATACACTAGGATGCAACGTCATTGGTATGCTAATACTGCCGTGCATTAGCATAAAACGTTTCTTAGATTAACATGAATACAAATGCTAGTGTAGCAACTGTTAATGTACATATACACAAAAACGACCTTTTACTGTATATAGAAAATACATCTGAGACACTTAAACAATTGCGTTTAAGTACTAAAACAACTGAAACTTACAGCCGTTCTTTCGGAGGCACGAGGGAATTGCTGCTATGTTCGTCAAAGATTCCTTTGTTTACAAACGGACTTTTCCGTCCCATAATGCACAGCATACCTCTCACAAGCCTTCAAAATAAAGGTCATGAGTTAACGCAAAATAATGTAAAACTGTCATTATTCTTTCTTTCGACTGTAAATATTTTTAACAGCAAATTAATTGAATGAATTAATGTATTTTCTTAATACTAATGAACTAAATTAAAGGGCAAATCATATTTAACCAGAGGGCAGAACACTCTCATCTCCATATGATCCATGTTTTATAGAAAAATTATGGAAATATTTATTAAAGGCAAAGCTGCTTTAAATCAATGTTTATTGTGCTATGAGTGACTTCTGGGACACCTGTATGAGATAAAAGCAGCCTAATTATCAAAATAGTTCATGATAAAGTTAGGGACAGTTAAGTTTAGTTTGAAAACATCTGTACTAAAATATCTTCATGTTTACACCATTCAGGTTGGATGACTTATACATATGCAAAGAACAATGTGACATCATCTGGTGACTTCTGTCAACATTTAAAGTAGTTTTTAACCTACTTGGTATCTGTCTTCATTAAGTGCAGACATAGGTTTGGGATGTGTTTAGTTTAACTGAGCAGAAAAACTGGAAGCAAATGGAAACTGCTTACCTCCATCAAAGACACCCTCAAAAACTCCCAAGATGTCGATTTAGGTAGTGTATCTAACATGTACAAGACGCAGTAGTTTAAGGAGTCTTTAGCTAACAAATTGGAACTATCTAGCGATAGTCAGTGGCTAGTTGCAGCGACTGTAAGCGGCAATTCAGAAGCCATGACTTCACAGAGAAGTTTCCAGCTTTGCACACTCATAACTCTGCCGTGGAATAGGTGTTGAAAGTTGCAGTGGAGACTAAGAAGTGCATTCAGCCGGTCTGAGATTAACCACAAACTCATTTTGCTAACCTTTAAGCAAACCCAAAGACACCCTTTTGATTTGTATGATTGTATTGCTCATGAATACTCAGTGAGACCCAGAAGCCTTTTCGGTTCATCTCCATGTATTCATTTCAGTGCACAGTTGGCCCATTACACTCTTATTTCATTTTATTCTGCTTGTGTCTCCCTGAATACCAAGCAATCTGTTGATAGTAGGCTACAGGTCAGACAGCACAACGTGGGGTACCTAGCCACCCAGTAACACTGAATGAAATTGTAGCCTCTTTTTTTTTCCTTTTTGTAGGGCAACCCTCATACTAAGGTAATTTGAAGACACCCCCTACGAATTCTTAAACCTGCCACCCACCCATCCTCCCCTTTCTTCTCTGAATAGAAGATGAGACTACAGTGCCTACTGTGCCAATCACAGATGCACATACAGACTGTACATAGGTGGAAAAAAGCTACATTAACTCCATGTGAGAAGACTGCACAGACAGTAGGGATCATGAATATTTGACGAGGGCAGAACTTTAAGCTGGTCACCATGCATCTTTTATCTGGTCTCCCCCTCTTGTTCAACAGCAGGAAAAGGATAACTGCGGGGACCCTGAGTTTGAGAAAGTAGCTGGCCCTCTCCACCTTGATGAATAAGTAAACACATTCAACGAGGCAGAGATGCAGTCTGCAGGCTTTGAGTCGATAACAAGTAGATTTGTTTTCTTCTGAAAGCAGCTTTGTTTACAAGCTACCGATTACCGCTCAAATTTGATCCATCTCTCAACAGTTTTCACTGAGCTTTGACACAGCCTGGCTCTTTGTCCGACCACATTCTGTTTCTCCTGTCGACGTGTCCAAGCAGCAGCCTCTGAAAGGTGTATTTCATGGTGCAATAAAAAAGAAATTAGGTTGTGCCTGCACTGAGCTCCTGTTTATCCCATAAATATTTTCCATCTAAATTTGTGTCAATTTTAGAGCAGCTTCCTCCCATGAAGACAAACTTGATTTTCTTGAGTTATTGTAATATTCATTGCATACACTTGAGATTGCTCTGTGCTGAAGGTTATTTTCCAATGAGAAGCTGTTTAATGTTAATGCAGCTTTGTATAAACTTCTGAAAAACAAAATACAAGTGAATGCACAGTCTCTCTGTGCACTGCTGCTTGTGTAACAATAACCTCTGTGTACCGTAGGATTCACATCACAAGTTAAAAGGTGCATTTTTTTTTTTACAAACATTGATAAGTGTTTTTATTTTCCAAAAATCCAATCTGTTCCATTGCCTGCATGCCATCAAACAAACAAACAATAATGTTTACCAAATGGCTTTGTTGTACAACATACCCGCTTATTAAAATGGCATCTCATTAGAAGCATTGAGAAGCCATTTTACATGAGATTAATTGGGTTTTTTTGAAAGCACTTTCTCTTCATTATCATTCTGTCTTGCAAATGGATTCACTGCAAAGGCAATGCATATTCATTTTACAGGAAGCTTGAAAATTGTTCGGAAATGAGCCAAAGGTGGAGCCGGGCTGGTGTGCCGACTTGCGCTGAATAATAAACACAAGAACCGCTGCGCTGGAGGTGAAAGAGAATGGCTGTGTCTTGGGAATACAGTTGGAGACCTGCTGAAAACACATCTCTCACTTTCAGTGAAGATATTGTAGTTTATTTGTCCTCAAAATTAATTAGTATCAGGGCTAATGTGTTTTTAAATCATAATTATTTATATAAAAAATTTTATATATATATATATATATATTTTTTTTTTTTTTTTTTTTTTTTTTTTTACACATTCACATAGGTTCTGGCTCAAATTGATGAAGAGGATGTATGTGTTTTTGTTTCCCATGCTGCCAGGTAAAGATTTGGATGCTAGGCATATTCTTGGCTACCTCTTTCACTCCAGTGGCATTAATAATGCACACTGACAAGCTTTTACTGGATTCTGATTTGCTATTTCAAAAGGTAAGAGGAAATGTGTAGCATGCTCTCTTGATAGAGTGGTTGGGTTGCACTTTAATGAAATGAGTAGGTATGATTCCCTCTCTCTGTTTTGTCTTTGGGATGCTATTTTGTATGTGTAATGGGTATATTTCAGCATCAGAGCAGCCCACTTGGTTTGAAAGCCTGCCTGGGGCTGGGAACCAAACAAAAACTTTTCCTTTTTGCCAAGTTATGGACTCTTTTACCTGAGGCAAGATGAAATACTTCAAAGGCAAAGGGCATCCTTTGTCAGCATCTCAAACTGACAGCAACACATCCACCTCAAGAGTAATTGCGGACAACTGCTATTCAAAAGAACCAGTCCCTTTGGCTACACATTCAAAAACAAGAGACATCATGAGCTGTAACACACAGATAGATCCTTCATTAACCTTAGCAGGGTTGATAATGGATCTATCATCAGTAGAGGGGTTATTTTAAAAAAAGTGATTACGAACATGCCTACGTTTAACTCAGTAAAGGGGACTAATTAACATGTTGACACACCAGTCAGTAGAAATATGTCATACTAGAAAATAATGTGGAGTAGAATGTTACACACTTACTTGACTGTAGGACAAGGTTGCCATCAGCCTGATTCTAATTGATTTTCTGGAGGACAAAAAAGAAGGAGTCAGACCTGGGAAATTAGCCAGTGTCATCTTTGTGGAGACATTCTTAGTCTTTAGCTCTGAGCATAAATGTCACTGAACAGTAAAACACTCGTTAATTAAAGTGTAATTGGTGTTGCAGTTGGTTCGGTGCCTCATTTAGTTCTATCTGATTATTGCAATAAACCACCGCCACAGTTTCCAATACCAGTGACAGGAAAGAGCGAGATACTGGAGACGCTGAGTGAAAGATTTTGTGGTATTATATTACCACAAATCAAATGAAATAATCAGCATAATTTTGGATCACATGCAGAGGTTGATAGAGTTGTTGACTGATACAGTAACCTAACATTTTAATGCTCTTGGACAGGTGTTTAAATTTCTAGCCCTCTAAAGTCACCGAGCAGAAATTTGACATTATCCAATGTTTTGATACTTTCCCAATCTCATTAGTTGGGGATAGAAGAGAAGGAACTGTAATAGCTTAACTACAGTGAAGAAATTGCTCAGTGGCAGCATCATTAGGGTATGAAATTAGAATAGGGTTTTTATGAGGACCTGAGAGCTCATTTCTGTCATCACAAATGCCACAGTGTTTTTCATAAGCACGGCTATAAAATAATAGGCTGATGATGGAAAACTCAAGGTCTGAGCAATGACCACCAAAATTTGCTGAACACTCTGTAATGTTGCTGTGGCACGAACAGGGTCGTTAAGGTTGAATAAGCACAGACTTAAATCCCAGAATAGCTAATTAATGTACACCATGTGCTCTTGGAGACTCCTGGGAAGCCAGACACAACAAACACAGGCAGGCGAGATGTACAAAAATTAGGCCGCATGTTATTATTTTGTTGGTGATGGTAGTGGAAAATATAAATGTAAGATTAAATAAAAATGGGCCTCACATTTCTATCAGATTTTAAATTCTAATGCATTCTCAGCGTGCAGCAGAGCTAATCTTCCATACATACATTGCAGTGGTATCAATTATTCTCTTGAAAGGGCCTTTTCATCCATGAAATGTTTGTTTTTGATTACCAAAGTAGAGGCTCGGTGAGAGCTGCCCAGTCAGGGGTATTGGAGATAAATGTCTTTTAGTGATTGGCTGTCCCACACATCTCTCATCAAATATTCATGCTGGAGACTTGGAAGAATTCTGAGGATGAAGGGATATGGGATATTCTCCCATCAGATTAGCACTGGGATAGGTAGTCAATGTCTCAGCAGAGAGACGCCTCCAGAAGAACGATGCTATTCAAGGCTGGTGAGGCCGGCAGGAAACATGGGCTTTTCCGCTGAGGTATCGTGCTGTACATCTCAATTTCTGCTTGTTTCTCATTCTCCTGTATTCAAAAGGAAAGAATGTGTGAGCTCTAAGATTGAGGAAGTTGCTTTCGAAGTATAATCCTTTACAGATTAAGGATTTCTTGATTTGAATTGGGAATACTACTGCAATGCACAGGAAAGTTTCAGCTCAGTAATGCTGCCTGGTTTAGTTTGCTTCCTGGAGAATGTTTTGTTCCCAAGTTCCCTGCCAGTTCCAGCACTGAAGTTTTCAATCTGAACTACTTTTCAAATTCAAGCATGATTCTTATTTCAACCAATTTTGTTGTATTTTTAATTGTATCTATCTGCTGATTTGGGGAAAACACCCAATAGTTTCTCCCCAGTGAACAGTTGAGTTTCAGCACATCACAGACAATTGCTGTGATAAGCATCATCTACAAACTAATCCTGCAGTTGCTCCATAGACACTGAATAATGAGGACATTGCTGGCCTGCTGCTGGCTGCCACTGCACAAGACTTCTATTACCTAGGGACCTTAATGTAATTTAAAGCAACATAAATCGTTTTTTGGTGCACTAGAACCACTAACAAGTTAACATATATACTATCTCCCTATAAAGTTGTTGTGGCTAATGAGCTAGCAAATGGTCTCAAACTTACACATCAAGTAGACACTGATTAAACCACTGAATTTTTTTGTGTTTCTGTACACCCAATGAATGCAAGTCCAATTCCCACTGTCTTTTTTTTTTTTTTTTTTTTAGCTGTTTTTGTCTCCACCAGCTCCTGAGCAACTAAACTAAATGATGTCAGTTCTAATCACTAGCTTTAACGCTGGAAAGGTAGCACACAGTGGGTTTAGCGAGATGAAATTCTTATATTGGTACCTTATGTGCAACCAGATCATTAATATTTTGTCGGCAGCATCCTTTCTTCTCTACCCAGTAGAATTTTGAAAGGTAAAATCCAAAGAAATGTAAACATATCTGAATAAATTACAGAGACACCCAAGATCAGATGAATTTTGTGTTTGAATTTTTCCGTTACATGTATGGACGTGGCTGAGTCACACGTCATTACAACACAGACATCCATCTGCAGTTATTACAAATCACAGTGGGACCGCAGGTGATACTATTCCTGTGTGTGAACAGGGCTTATAGGTTATGGGCACAATTTATGAGTCACAGCTGCAAGCCCATCATTTAAATAGAAGTCACTTGGGTGGTATATATCACAGAAAAAATCTAAGCCCACAGTTAGAGATAATTCAGTGTCGATGGACCACCTCCAAACACTGCCACCTGATGACATCAATTTACTATGATTTGCACTCTAGGGAGATAGTAGTACATATTGACTTAATATCATTGGACTAGCACAATTTCAGTTCAGTTTAGAGGTGCATTTTCCTGATTACATTAAAATGTCTTGACTTAAAATGAAGTAGGACACTGTACCTTTAAATTTACCTGAGTACTTTTTATGTGATTAAATACAAAACCCAGTTTTATAAGCTCACAGTCAGTTCTTTGGCTGTCCACTCTCAGCTTGACCAAAAAGCTCATTCCCTAAGAGCACTTCAATGTATGCGCTGTCATACTGGGTGAAACTGGGCCATCTTATTGTGTCTCCAGTCCTCACTTCAACACGGAGCCTTTTGAAAAGCCTACCAGTGCCCCGTTCTCCTCTGCACTAAATGTGTAGGGAGGAGATAGTGCATTCTCATGTTATCTGCCACTGGCCTATTGCCCCTTCAGCCACTTTCTCATTTCACAGATTTGACCAGGAGGTGACCTTGGCTTTTTAAGTGCTTTTAAGGCAGAGCCAAGTCTCCTCTTCCTTTTTCCTGTCTCACAAATCGAGACAGAGTAAGAGAGGGAGAGGGGATTTCTCTCCTGCCTTTTCTTCAGTGGCCCTTCCCCCCCCCTCTTTTTTTTTCATCCTCTCTCATGCCTGTAGCCACTGTCCAGTTTTTTTTTAATAAAGTAGACATGATGACAGGCTGTTGTCTGCTAATTCACGTGGGTCTGTGCTTTTAATGTAGAAAATGGCCTGAGGGGAGCAGCGGCATATGTTTATGACACATGACGTCAGGCACAGAGGGCAGCCAGGGAGTTTGAAGTCAGGGAGACACACAGTCCATTAGCCAAATGTGATATAACAAAGAACTAATTGAATATGTTTGCCCTAGAGAGTACTTCACAATATTCAAATACTAATCATCTTGTGTCTCAGATGTAGGTAATAATTTATATCAGTGGCTGCATCTTCACAGCCTCAGACAAGGGATGGGGAAGAAATGGAGACCATATGCATGGTTCTGCATGTGTACAGGCGGCGTACACATGTCAAGTGTGTTTTCTAGTGGAACTAAGCAGGCAGTATCGCAGTCCTCCATCTCCATCCCTCCCAAGTGCACCTCTGGCAGAGCGCTAATCTGGGTCAAAGTACTAACTGCTTAGAAGGACCTGGGAGAGGCTCGCTCACATATGAATCATTTCTCTCGCCTCTTGTCCTCATTATGCTCACCGCAGCTGGAACGGCAAATATATTATCATATTTCCCTCTGACCTTAAACATAAACATCCAGATAACACACTGGTTAACAAAGCTTCAGTAAAAACCACATCCTTAGTCTCATCCACTCTGAGACTGTCGGTGACTCTCTCCATCAAAGCACATCACTGCAGAGAGAGCCACTCAGCAGTTCTCCACGATGAAGCAAGAACTGTAGATGTTGCCACATCATCAGCACATTAAGCCCTTTGATTGCTCTCAGTTTGTTTTTCATGATAAATGCAGTCTCCATTTTATATCAGAGATGCAGTAAAACCCTGGCTATTCAGAGATGGCACGGGTCCATTCACAGCTATAAAAGATCCTCTCCAGCCAAGTAAGTAGAAATCAAATCGGGGGGAGAACATGGACGGATCTGAGGATGCTCTTTACTGTCACATTTCAATTGCAGACCGGGCTACTGCAGTAGAGAAAGGGCCACAGCCGTTTGTTCTGAGTGTTTTGATGCTTGATTGCTCTGAAGCTAGCATCAACGGGTGGCATGTGCTCAATATTTCATGAGAATGTACTCCAGTAGCTTACACCACCTGTGCCAGTGCTGCTCTGGAAAAAACAAGCCTTAATGCTGATGAATTGAAAGGCTTTGTTGATGTCTCCAACACGTCCTGGAATGAGAACAAGGCGCTGTCTTCTCACAGTATGAGCTTATAAAGGCAAGGACACCAGGACTGTCCACAATAGAAAGGGCTGTTTGGCAGTGCTTAGAAATATTATATCAGAGAGCCTGACAGGCTGACCGGCTGAGACCGTTTTGGGTTTTTTCCGCTTCAAGGCTTGTCTTGCCCACCGCTTCCTTGCGGGAGAACAGCTGGAAGTGCCGTTGTCACCGGAGTGCTTGTTTCTCCCTGAAGGGGCACAGCGGTGGTAGCAGTGGCAGTTGGTGGTGCCGGTGGTGATGGTGGTGGTGGGGGGGGGGGGGGGGGGGGGGGCAGTGCCTTTGGACGTTTTT
>JBBMJY010000021.1:22777466-22805644 GCA_037833715.1 Toxotes lorentzi | reverse complement strand
AAGACTCCATCGACATTCCTGACAACCCTCCTGCCACCCTTCACACGAACATCAACGTCTTTGAAAACTACGACGCCGCCAAAGCTTATAGCACAGTGGACGAATACTTTTGGGGGAAGCCTCCTTCTACTGGAGATTTCTTTGTCATAGTGTTTAACAAATCTACCAAAATTAGTAAAATTAAGATTGCGACTGGCTCTGACGACCGGCAGAATGACATTCTTCACCACGGAGCTCTAGAAGTAGGAGAGAAACTAGTTGGGACTAAAAAAGGAAAACAGTGTTCATCCTATATCACATTAGGGGAGTTTAAAAATGGCAACATTGAGGTTCAAGATGTAGACCACAAGATTGCCTTTGACATTGAGTGTGTACGCATCGTGGTGACATCCAGTCAGAAAGAATGGCTTATTATTAGAAGTATAAGTTTATGGACTACACAACCTCCCAACCAATGAGGACAATACACAAAGACTCTTAGTATGTCATAGAGGCAAAGGTTTTTATTATTATTATTATTATTATTGTTATTATTATTATTATTATTATTAGTTAATGTATGTACGTTCAGGTTTGTTTATTCATTTTGTATGTATTTATGGATACTCATTTTGATTGCCAAATCAATCTATAGTTTTTTATACCTGCAAGTTGTCATTCTTAAGGACTGTTCAGCTAACCTCAGTGTATTAGTGAGGGTATGTTTCCTTAAGTTTTCCATAGGCCTTTATTTATTTCAACCTATAGGGCTGGGTGATAATTCAATGTGTTTTATCAACCCTAAATGATACTGTATTATGATGATATAATCATATTGTGTTATTGTTTCACAGCATTCCTCTGTGCAAGAAAGGCTGACAATATTATTTCTTTTTTTTTAAACTGTCAAGAAATCCTACAAAAAGACCAAATCCAACAATGAATTGATCCTACTAACAAGTATTGCCATGTAGCCAAAGTCTGATATATTTTATTCTCCTTTGGCAGGGAGCGCCATTGTTGTCCAAAAACACATCATTAAGCTACACCTTTGCACTGGGTGACATGTTACTACATTACCATGAACATACATACACTGTCCCCAAAAATAGTCCCCAACAAATGTGCTATTTAGAACATTTTCTGAAATTTCAGTGGCCAGTTGTTTCAATAAATTGCTTAACTTAAAAAGAAAAAATGGGGCCCAATTTTGAATATTTTTGTCATCACTAGCAATGAATGGGTTTGGGGCTGAGTGCCACAGACAGTGTGGGGAAGTAAGAAAGTACTGAGAAATGGACGACCACATTTTTGGCTTTGGTATTTTCATGATGATATATAGAATCAAGCCGGTATAATGTTGAATGAATTAAAAATCAAGAAGTTACTGAAGGTTTTGTTTTACACATTCAGTCCAGTGTAAAGTGTAACAGTAAAGAACAAGTCATTAAACATAGTATCAAACATCAAGTTCATTTTTTACATAAAGACATTTCATACTTTTGTCATATCGTGATACATCAGTGTTAATATATCTGTGATTCTTATTCCATGTCATGATGTTCATTTTAAGCACATCACCCAGCCCTAATATCATTTATGAATGTTTTTGAAAGCTCTTCAGAAAGGTGCTTCAGAAAGTGAGGAATGAAGACAAATCTCGCTTAGGGAACAACATACCACTGATTTATTACAGTTTTGTTCATTTCATTAAAGTTGACTACTGTTGCTTTTCTAAATTATTTCTAAATTTGGAACCACTAATTATTTATAAATAAGGGGAAAGACTAGTTGTTATGAAGTGTAAGTAAATATTTTGTATTAACAGGTTCTCAGTGGAACTACCATCCAATTAAAGCTATTGTGTCTTCGGCAGTTTCCCCATGACTGATGTGAAGCCTGCAAAAGTGTAGCCGTGGGATTTCTCTCTGAGTGTGCATTTGGCCCTTAATTATTTGCCTCCTTGAAAACCCATCAGAAAATCCGAGGTCATTGCTGCCTTGAATATTTGTCATGTCACACCCAACTTTTCCTGTTTCAAATATTCCTTCTTGGTGTAATTATCTTCTCCGTTGTGGTAGAGGTGGGCGTGTGAGTGGGCTGAGCTCTTTCACCAGCACTGTATGTTCTGTCCAGGCTGCTGACAGGAGAACAATGTTTGTTTTCACCCATCTTCTCCAAGAGCTGAGATTAGATTGCACAGTGAAGAATGAGCCAGGTCTGCTCTTAGGTCTCTTTTTTCTCCCACCACAGCACAATTTTCCCCTAGTAAATTGGTCTGTGTTTGCCTCATTCTCTACACCAGCAAAACAACATCTCCCCTGGAGCTATAGGATCTCAATTCGTTCTTTCCCCAATGTTTCGCTCTCACAACTCCAATGTTTCTGCTCCTACATGGTTGCCTCTCTGTGATCTTTGCTCTCAGTTCATACAGTCTGCTGCTGCTTTGGGGAAACTTTCTTGGCTTTCCTTTGAAAATCATTTTCAAATTCCCCACCTTAGTCTATGTTGTTAAACCGCTAACATTTGCAAGACTTAATGCTGCACATGTTAACTCATTATCACAGTGATGCTGTGCTCAGAGCTGTGCTGTGCTTTAAAAATAGCCTTGTCATTTTCCATGTTCATGTAATTAAAATCTGCCGGCGATGTTCAGTGACAGATTAGTTTTTTTCATTGAAATGGCATCAAGAAATCACTCAACAATGCAATAAAGAGGTAAATGTTTACATAACACAGAGGTTCTTTTGGAACAAGAGGTGGAAACAGATCGTCATTAAGCATGCTGCGACAGTTTTGTAAAGCTTTGTTCTGCTGTTGCGATAGCCACCTGTTCCATGTTTTCTCTCAAGGTCTTGTTCAGTGTCACAGATCGAGACCTTTCACAGATTGGCTTGTACCACCGCCTCAGAATCCTTCCTCAGCAAATCCCCCCTGTGCTATCTGAAATGAAATTAGAATGCCCACCACCTCACAATATGGCTTATTGTTTTTCCTCAGCATTTCCCTTGGAATGTTGCTATTCATTTTGGTGAATGATTCTGTGAACTGCATGTATCAGCTCCTTGGAGGAGATCTTGTTTGAATGGATGATGCTCAGAAATACAATCTGCATTGTGCTGCGTGTGTGGCATTCTTTATGACGCACACCACGGTGCCAATTCAGCCTAGTATTACCTGCTTATGAGCTATAAACACATGATGTCACCGCAGGGCAGTTAGCTGTTTTATAAGTGTAATGGATGGCTTTGATTTGCCTCCTGCCCAAGTAGAGCAACTGCGTTGTGAGGCTGATATTTCTGGAGGAGAAATTGCTGTCTGATCTTTATTTGAAATAAGATGCCAGCCAAAGCTAGCTGCACGCTGCAGATTTATGGACAGATTTACATCTTGGGGATAACAACAAAAGCTGCATAAAGTCTTTGCTATTGGCAGCATGTTTGGAAACCACAGTCCATACTGGGGGCTTGATGAACAGTGTGCATCGGATCAGTTATACATTTCACCTAATACTTAAAAACTGTTCTTTCCTCCTGTTGAATACTTATGGATATTAAATGGCCACCTTGACTGTTCATTTGTCAAGAATTAAACACTGATTCTATCAACAGATCTCTGTGAGAAAAAGGGCAGATATTTGTTGATCACTCCAAGTTTGCTTCATTTTATTGGCTGTGATGGTCCGATCCCCAAAGTTCAAGTGATAAATGTGAATATGATCAGTTGGTCCTGAGTTATTTGAAATGTGAGCTGTCTTCCAGTGGAGCATGTACAAAGTGCATGAACAAAGCATTTTCAATGGATAAAACTCCTTTTGTACATCAGGATCTATGAATTCTTGTTCAGCTTCTGCTAATGAAATTGTACTGGGTTTGTACGTAGAGGCCTACCGATACTACCTTACTACAGGTTTGGAGTTCACATGTGTTGTATATTGTTAAGTGGAGCGAGTGTGTTAAGATGTTGTTTCTGTGTCTGTTTTACTTTCCATCGTTCTCTAAATGGTACTGTATTGTAAGATGACATATATTTTTTTACACGTATCATTTCAAATGTTGTATTGTATATATTGTACTTAAAGTGAAATTAGATTAAATGAATGAATGCCAACTTTGTGGTGCACTGACTGTTGAGACTGAGCTGTGTGCAGGAGAGCTCAAGAGAGCACAAAATATTGAATATGTGTCTGCAGTGTCAGGGCCGGGATATTGGTTTGAATGCCTTGAGGAGAACAAGACACTATTTACACGACACCAAATCAAAAATGTCGTCCCTCTGTCTTCACCTCGACATGTTTTGTTTCAGTGTTAAAAATGTTTATAAATAAAAGTGGAACATGCAGTTATGGCATGCATTTTAAATAAAAAAAAAGAAGGAGAAAAAAAGGATAACTGACATTTGCAGTTCCTTGAAACTTGCAGTGAGAGCAAGCTTGTTTGACTCAGATCTTGCTGTAGCCAAAAGCAAAAACCATACATTATTCATTTCAATATTCATATGCTTTCTGCTTTTTTTAACTGCATACTTAATGAAGGTGTGGGGATGATGCTTAGGGGGATACTGTGCTGTCTGAAGCTTCATGCGCTTTGTGTTTTGTCAGGAGGGGGTCATACATTTTCCTATACAAAGTGTACTGTCAGACACCTGGGAACATGGCTGACAAGGAAAACAGGAAACTTTAGTGTTGTTGATAAAGCAATTCATTCAATGGAAGGTACAGTATATTTTTTATTTTCTGTGTAAAGGGATACAAGAGCCTCAGTACAGTAAGTGCTTGTTTAATCTCAGGTATCTGGAGCCTTTGACATAAAATATTATACAATTTCTTCAAGTGAATGCACAGATGTCACTCGTATCAAGTGTACCCTATAACTTCAGATCATGTCTCACAAGCAACACATTTTTCAAAAGTATCAAAAGCAATCGAGCTGTAGTATTTTCTTTTTTTTACTGCACTAGGGCATACAATGTCACATCAGTGTGGTCTTTGATCTCTGGAATCCTGATATTCATCTTTATCCTTTCACATACAGATATTTGTCAAATATTTTTGATATACAGCCAAAACCAACTTGAAATGCATAGAACATCTTTGTAGTGAAGCGGTGCACTACAGCCTTTAGTACCACTGGCTCAAACTGAACGTAACAGTAAACAGTACACTATATAGCAAAATAAGCTCAAAGGTCTACTCACTCGCTTTTTGGAGCTTTCAGCTGCATTCAGCAGTCTACGTGCAGCAAATGGAGCTGCTTCATGCATCATCACATGACCCAAGCATGGAGGTGGCAGTGGGTAAGAGTGGCCTCTTCAGTCATTCTCTGGTCACCCTTTTATTCCTGGTTGATGACTTTGAACCCTTCCCAGCCAAAAGCCGAAGGCTTTGAAAGTTTAGTTTAATTTGTTATATACCAACGACCGCCTGTTAATTGAACAGAGTAGGCATTCACAGTGTCATGCTAATTGCCATTGCCAATTGGGTGTTTAAGCAAGAGCATCTGGAATATTGCAATTTATAATAATGCGTGTACATTAAACAAAGAAAGAAAATAGAGAGCAAAGTGTAAAATGAACATGTAAACATATCAAAAGTTTAGGAGTAAAACAGTACGGGATCAATCTCAGTCATAACGGGCTTCGTGACAAATTTGATAAAGGCTACTGTTAATAAACTGAGTATGAGGCTCAGCTCCATTAACACCTTCAGGCTTTCACCGTACCAACACCATTTCAGAGACCTTGAGCATTTTGTCACAGCCGCCCCCACCCCTTTCCATATCCTGTCCTTCAAAGTCATCCAGAACCAAATGGAAGGTAAGCGTACATGACGGCTGGGTACCTGAGAAACCACAGCTAATGCACACTATGAAGGGGCCAGGGTGGCAAGTAAAAAACCAATATCCCACATAACAAGATGTGCACTGTGCACAGCGGGAGGCATCAGCCAATCAATTGCTGTGGTTGCCATGGTGCTGCCAGCACGTACCTACACAGGAGGGCAAACCCCACATGATACCAGGCTGATATGGATTGTGAGGATTTCCTCATTTGCCTTTTGATCTGCTCTGCTCTCGTGCCTTTGGGAATCTGCCTCTGTGGAAGGATTTTAATTCCAGCTCACATTCACTATCCATCCATAAAGAAGCAGCAGCAGTGTTTGCAGCAAATCAAAAGAACAGTGGACACAGCCCGTTTGATTTTTTTTGGCCGCTTCTTCTCTCAAGCTGCAGGTAAAATATGTTTTCAAGCACACACCAGTGCAGCATCAAAGCTTGTCAATAGCTTTTGAGTAGTACATTTTGTCCTGTGTGTTTCATGGAGCGTTTGCAGCATAGACCCACATGAGGCAGGTGCACAGGCTGAGGTGGGGCTAAGCTGGAGAAATGGAGGTGGGGAGATAAAAGACGTGTTGGTGAAGCTGAAAGAAGTGCAATGAACAGACGAATGGGTAAGTACAGGGATTTAAAAGTATTGAAGCGAGGCTCAAAGCAGGGAAACACGAAGCAGATGCAGGTGATGAATGACTCGTAATAACCTGGCTAGGAACCTGTGATTGTGTGTCTACCAGTGATGGAGGGGCCCCTCGGTGTTCAGGTGTTCTTGGACTGATGAGCAGCCAGTTGCAGTGGATACCAAGAGGCCCGAGCCAGCCTGAGCCAGCCTGCGTGGCTGGGTATTGAACCAGTTTCATGATGGAAAAGGAATAGGATATATTCTTATCTGCCAAATCTGGGATGAAAATGGCTGAGGGCGAGGAAGGAAGTGCATTCAGTCATCATTTGTTTCCGAATGACGACAAATCAAAGCTATGTAACATGGAATCTGCACATGTGCAATATGGAAGTTTGAGCTGTTTCACGTGGTATAAAGAGACTAGGTTTAACTGTGTAGGTCACAAGTTTAATTACACGGGTTAAGCTGCATTCTTATTGCATAGATGATCCATTGCAGTGCTGCAGAAAACCTAAGAAATTCTTTTCATTTGCTGTCATGATGTTCAACATTAACAGTGAACCAGCCCAGCAGAACACTGTGTGCTTCATTTTAACTACTCCCATGGCATTTACAGGGTCTTCATGAGAAGTGGAGATAAAAGGAATGGTGCTGCAGGCACTGCTGGAGCCAGCTCCTGCCTCAGAGTGGATAGTCCCTACGGCGAATGAGGGTTTAATCGCTCCCAATTGCTTTGCCTCACAAAGGTGTGACCCCCTACCCCGCACACACTGCTACCACCACCACCACCACCCTCCCATCTGTCTCTCATTGTTGCCAGCGAACGAATCTTGCCGCAGGGAGATGTGCTGCTACTTTTCCTCTGTCCCTTCTTCCCTAAACCTCCACTTTCAGCTTTGTAATGCCTTTGCCCAACTGGGAACAAGGAAAGGAGTAATCAAAACAATTACATATAAGTCCCATTTTGTTTCATAGGAGACTTGTCTTTTTTCGTGTGAATCATCTGCCAGAATGAAACAGGTTGTGTCTTGGGGGCTTTTTGTGGAACATCATACAGGCAGCAGCTGTCACAACACGAGAAACGCTTCAGTGGCATGCTGGTTATACCAGCAGGTTTATCACTTGGCTCTTTCAACAAGCGATCCACAACCAATTACCAAAAAAAAAACAAAACAGAAAAAAACAGAAGAAAAGTTAGGAAGCAACGCGTGAAGCAAAAGCAGTCACCTTGATATGTTCACACAAAACAGTTGTCAGAAGACGTTCTCTCATCAAGAACAGTGGAACATCTGGATCATCGTGTAGAAAACAAAGCAGCCGCAGCACACGTTTCACTGCTATCACCTCTGGGGATTGTTATCTATTTTCTCAAAAGATTGAAAAAAAACTCTCTCAATGCCAAGCTTAACTTACAGTGTGCCTTGTGATCAGCCAAACAGCTGAAAAGAAAAGCTAGGCAACGTGTTGGCAGATCAACGGAGCCTTGACTTTGATGAGACAAAATGAGCTCACCACAAGATATAATGCGTTGCCTGGCCCTCCCCACTGTCTACTGTTCATATCTATCCCCTACAGTAACTCTCAGACTCCCGGGCATGCCGTCCGAAATTGTAAAGGCCTTAATTAAAGATTAATGTCAGGATTTCTTGCATGCGCTGCTTAGATAACTCATTTCCCAGGGCACATCGCTAAAAACCGCCCAGGCTGGACACCAGATTTTTCGGCTTTCAGAACAAAAGCCCTCAGCTCTCTGGCCAACACGATCCTCCCAGCTGAAGGACAAGCAATAACAGCTCTACTGCTGCCTTTGCAATGCCACCACTGTGACTGGGAACGGGAGGTTGAGTCATTTTAATTATCACAGGCAGGCAAAGAGACACAATCAGCCAGTCGAAGGCCCGCTGCACCGAATGCTTGTCCTCTCGCAACAATTACTCAGGCTCATCTTCTACATGAATCCTGTTTATAATGTCAGGGCATGCCACAGAGTGGGGGGATCAGTTTGTCTGTGGGAATCAACCTCGTATTACAGGCCATGCAACGAAAGTGTAGATACATGACATGTACGTACAGGCAGAGCCGTTCAGTCATTTGTATGCATGTGTGTTCATGTAAAACTGTTTTGTCAGCAATTTCAAAGAGATGCAGATAAGATCTGTCCAACTCCAGTGGAGTGCCACAGTCCTGCAAGCAGTGCTGTAACAGGGCTTGTTGGTTTCTCTGTCACATGATGCCAGGTCTTCCTCCCCAGCATCTCAAGGCTGTTTCTGGTTTCTCCCATGAGTAAGATCCACAGACAGAGGCATATTAACCAAACAAACACATCAGTTTCTGTTTTTAAAGTCAGTTTAAGAAAGCCAGGGACTGAGCCTTTCAGAAGTGTAAAGGGGGGAGACGCTGATGGTCTGTAACTGAGCCATTTCTGTGCACCTCAACTGTGGGATTCTCAAAAATGAAAGAGCCTCACACAAATGAAAAGAAGCACAACCAGCAATATCCAGCAGCCTGTCCAGGCCAGCAGATAACAAATGCAGGGTTTCACATGCAGTGTATTTACTCTGGCAGGGATGCTATCTGATCCTTGCTTTATTTGCTTAACGTTTCAGAAGCCAAAATGACTGAATCATTGCTGTGTAAACAAATCTCTACCCTGATACAGAGAGTGAAGGGCAGCTTCACTCATCGATTCAGTCTGGTATTGCCTTCTTGTTAGCTCTTTTTTACAGGGGGAGGATTGATTTTGCCTCCTTCAATTGTAATCGACATGTCAGACAGAACTGTTATTTTTAGTCAACAATGAAGCTGCGTCAGTGAGCGTACAGTTAGCATAACTTATGCCAGTGTACAGAGGATGGCAGTCAATGTATATACAGAGATAATTTGCTTGTTTAATGGGCGATAAGACATGACAAGGTGCCATGATGTAGAAAAATAAGAGATGACGTGATGATTTCCATAATGAAAAATGAGTTTCCCCACCCGAGTCAATTGATTTTCTGAATCTGGATGCCTCAGAGGGAATTATCAGCGTTTCCACACTGACAATTAACAAAGAAAGAAAGGAGAGGCGTAATTAACTCAAGACAAATAATCAAGATTATTGTACCTGCTTGGCCCAGGTAGAGTGTTTTCCTTACAGCTAGTGACCCAGGCCAGATTACCAACTGGTATCATAATCAAACATGATGAGAGCCCTGTCTTTAAAAGGGTCAGCCTTTAAGATCTTCCTTATTTTAGTGTGTGGTTCTATGGTGCATACACCCACAATCAAATTACCACAAAGCAGTTCTTAGGCTTGATAGTGTTCTAGTATAGAAAGATGGGCTGCTGTCACTGTGTTCTCTCAAGACAAACAGGCAGAAAAACAAAGACTTTCTGTGATCACACACACAAAAAATGATCCATGTTTGCTGAGACCGAACTCCAGCTAAATACCAGCTGCAGGTCCACCTTCAAAGGCTCCGATAGGCTTGTTTGTTTCTTTGACCGGAAAGTCACCAGAACAAAGCCTGACCTCTTTTAATCAGTGACAACACTGGATATGTGAGTGGTGATTCAGAGATCTGAAACCAGGTTTATCAGATCTCTTATTAGCTGACAGCATAGTCTGCTGTTAGTTTGTACGGCAAACACTGACTTTATCAACAGGCATCACAAAGCGTTGATCTCAGTTTGGAATTAAACACCTTGAGTGACCCGAGGCTTGAGTCTCTCTTTTTTGTGGCAGTTTGTCTCTATCTGCTGTCTTACTCTTAGTAACTAGGGGCCGTTATTCACAATCGACAATGACAGCCTCACCTGTGACAGTAAACAGCTCCGACATGGCTTGTCCCTTCACTGCCACTGCTGAAGGCTTCAGTAATGCTGCCCATATGTGAGGCCTAATTACTTTCTCGGCCGGCCCCTGCAACAAGGTCGCACTTGTTATGCCACCGTCCCATCCACACAATCAGATTTCTCACAAAGGGAGCTAATCTCATTCCTTCACAAACCATTATCTTGATCGCACTGCCTTTTTACGCAATTTGCAATGCTGTCCAGATGAGAGAATGACTTTCCTTTAGCAGGAGTGAAGATGCTCATCAGCATCCCACTGAGAAGTTTCAAACTGTCAGCCAACATCCACCAACTCCAAATTGGAGTTAAACTGAAGAGGCGTCCGGCTGGAGAAAGGCCAAGACAAGCAGGCCCAAGCATCGCTGCAGCGGCAGATGTCGATGAAGGTTTTTAATGGAGTTGAATTAATTCACGCAGGGTGTAATTTGTCCTGTGGATGTGGGAGGCGTACTAAGCCTGAACTTTTTCAGGGTCACAGGAGTTGTTATATTGATAGACATCTGCTGAGGCGGCCTGCAAATTTGTAAAAACTGACAGATCTGCTCTTATGTTGAGATAATGATAAATTGCATTCCTCTGATGTGAGGCCTGTTGTGAAGCCAGAGCTGTTTCCTCAAATTTGCTTGACCAAATATGAATTGGTTCAGTTATTGGAAGTCCATGTAGACATATGTTCAACTATATTTAAAGGACCCGTCTGTATTTGTTGTAACGTTCAGAGTGCATACATTTTGAATATTTTAGCCTAAGGAGTGTGGCATAAAAATGAAACACTGGCACTGGCATTTTTTTCTTCCAGTTTTTACAAACCAATATTGATTTACACAAAGTAAATGTTATTAACTTAAATTTTCTTGTTTGTTTTGTTGGTCCGGCCTGATAATCAAACTGAAATGCCATTTTCAGTAGCGACTTACATTTCTGTCCCATTAAGGTGATTTTCAACATGGGCACTTAGGTAGGTTTCTAGAAGCAGCTCATTTAAAGTCAGTCAAGTAAATATCCAATATCAACTAGTTGGTATCACTGTAAGTCAGCTTACAAGAAGCTGTTCAGCTGCATCTCTCAAGCCCATGACCTTTCAGTCACAGAATGATCATGGTGACCAGTTTTCTGCACGCTGCCGTGGCATCTGCAGCTCCGGTTAAGCAGCTTGGTGCTCTGGGCCCAATACGACGAAAAAGTTACTGTAGTTCTCATTTACATTGGAAGTAATCTGAAATAGACCAAAGTGTTCCAAATATATTAGTTTGCAGAATGTGATTAAACCAGTTGTGGAAAGGGAAAAGTAATGCTGCATTGTTGGGTTTTTTATTTAGAATTTTCTTTAGTCTGATTGGATTTTATTTAGGAAGAATACAGAAAGAAGTTCCACATTCATTTTGGTAGAGGAAAAGCTAAAGGTTATTCTTTGAAGGTATATTGTTATTTTCTTGTCCTTTTTTTAAGTCTGAATTAGTTTTGTACTGTACTGCCACCTGCTGGTGTTTAACCTACATGTGTACATCTGACAATATGAGGGGTTAGATTTCAGGTTAGAGCTGTCAAAGGGATAACCTAATCCTTAGAGGAGGGTTAGGGTTCCTTTTTCGCTTACTTCACCACATGGCTGGATATTTTAGGTTTTCTTGTTTGGCCACACACACACTGATAAGTATTCAGGAGACCTCAAACATCTGCTGCCGTGGGGATTTGTTGTCCCAGCTCTGATTCTGTACTTTTATTCTGGAGACGTAGTGTTGCTTTCAATTTGTAGGTGAGAGAAGGCAAAATTACTTTATAAAAAGCAGCTCCCTGGTTAGATTTTCGACTGTTCAAGTCAAAGAGACTTTAAGGCTTTTTAAGATTTTCAAAAATAACAAAATGACTTGTGGTGCCTTTGGGTTGTTAACTGTGAGCTCTAAAACAAACAAAAAATGTTCTTGCAAACAATCATTGCTATCATGTTTTTTATACTCTGTTATTCCACCTGAAAATAACCTACTTTTCCATGGGAGTGTAATGTGCCCAGGATTTGTAAGGAACCTATGAAAAGCACAGCTATCTCTGGTGGTGCCACCTTATATGTGAAAAAACTAAAGGTACTGCAGGTTTTTAAAGTGGAAGCTTTATATTATCCACAACTAAATTAGCACAATCAACATAGCTGCTCTGTGTTTAATTGAATATGCACTAAGGAAATTAGTCTAAAGGTCTTAGTCAATAAATATATTCTCAATCAAAGGCCAAATAGAAACATCACAGCCAAAGATTACACTGACCTTTTCACTGACATCATTTGTTAAACATTCATTTGAAATCCATGTTGCAGGGCTGTGATTCCTCTCTGGATGCTTACTGAAACATGTTTTTTTTAACAGGTTAACAGGTCAACACTGAAACTCAACTGCAAATGTCATTGGTCTGAGACATACTGTAGCTATGTTAACTTTTGAGGGACAAATATGTCTTAATTTGCCGTTCTCTGAAGGCTTTTACTGAGGTTGCTTTGATGGTCACTGATTACTTTAGGTACATTTTGTGATCATGTCTTCATTTCCATATAACTGGAAATAAGAATTTTAAATGCCCCTATTGTGTCCTTTCCCTATTGCATGAAGAGTGAAGAGCTGTCACCCTTTAAGTCATTTTTCTAGGCTCCGGGTCCCAAACCTTGTTTGGCTGGAGAGAACTGGATCAAGGTCCTCACTAAGGAAGGAAGGTTGCCTTTCCTTACCAACCATTGCCAGGGTCTTTGAGCAAGGTACATTAATTCCCAACTGCTGCTGTAACCAACATTACAAGAGGGTTCAGTTTGAAGCAGACAATTGCAGGTAGACAAGATCTTGAAAAAAAAAAAAAAAAAAAAAAAACAGTTAAAATTGTCACTGGACCAAAGAAAATGTGAGAGTTATATATGTCTTTATTTAAACTTTAAAACTTTATTTACAATGATGTCAAGCAGATACAAAATAGTAAACACACAAGATAAAAGAACTTTCAACAAGTGTAACAACATAATCAATTTAAACAGGGACAAAGAGAAGTGAAAAGGTTTGAGATTATGAATTTAAAATGACCAAGAGTTACCAACAAAAGTGCTCTGCAGGTTCCAGGTGGATGGTGCAAAGAAGCCAAATGCAGATCTTCCAAGCTTTGTATGAACTTGAGGCACATAAAGCATAAGGCAGTCATTAGTCCTAGTGTAATATGGTCCAGGGCACCAGACTAGCATGGAAGTAATATATAAGGGCAGCTTTCCAATAAGGGCTGTGTAAATAAACAAATATGCATGCAAATCATGCCCCTCAGAGAGAGACGACCACCCAGCCTTTTTGTACAGGATGCAGTGATGAGTGTTATAAGCATCAAGCATAATAAACCTGAGTGCAGAATGGTCAAGAGGCTTCAGAGTCACAGCCAAACCATGTCTGTACAAGATGTCACCATAATCTGATTAAACTGATTTTTTTTTTTTTTTTTTTAAGTCAGTGTTGTTTTACACTGCAACAGGATGCAGGATTTATTTCTAAAAACAAGCCAATCTTTTGCCTTGGTTCCCTCAGCAGATTTGATACGTGATTTGTTAAGCACATCTTCTCATCAATACAAATGAAAGTTCTCATTTTCTGTTGTTATTGGACGAGGTTTTCCCTGGAATTGATTTTGATTTGATTTGATTTGATTCAGTTGCCATTTTCTGCCTGTTTTGTTCCTTCAACAATCTCTTCTTCTGCCTGCAGGGATCCATGTATTTCTGTGACATTTTGCAGTCATTCACACTGTAGATCAGGCCATCAGACTAGTTAAACAACACTGCCATCCGCTGCCTGTGATGGGCACATACACTGTTGGTGGTCACTGACATGAGAAGAATTACAATGAAGGCTGCGTACATGATATCTTTTTAACCTTTGTTTATGCAAAGTTTGCCCTTTTCTGGCTACACATGAACAATTTGACACAATCAGCTGGAGTCATTTCAAGCTCCCTGGAGCTTTCAGTTACAAAAACTTTAAAGGTGCCATTTATAGGTATTTTAGTTTAAAACATTCAAAAATGAACTAAAATTCTCAATAAAATGTGAAGCAATAACAGTTTTGCCATTACGTCTAAGACGCCCATGTATTGGATTGCAGAGATATCTACTGAAGTTAGCATGCTAACCAGCTAACTCCGGCCTGGGGTTAGGGGGCCGAGGTTAGCTGGCCTTACAATTACACACACCACGCCGACTGGATATTTATATACCTGGAGTGAATAAAAAGCTAGAACAGTGATGGCTTCAGACTTTTTTATCCTATCAGTGTAGTTTAGGTCAGTCTGTGAAGACTGGATTAAATGAGATATGATCTAAGCGTGTCAACACTTCCTGACCTGAATATTGCTTGAATACTTTCACCGCTCACCCGCTGCATCTCTGACATCATTTTTGCTTTTTTGCTTTATAATCACAAGAGAATATAATTGATTAAGTTGATACAGTACCCTTTCATATCAAAGGGTTGATTCTCCTGAACTCCAGTGGTATCTAGTAAGGCAGCTTTTCCCCTGCTGACGTTTAAAGCTATCTGTCTCTGAGATTTCTCCCGTCACCCCAATGCAAGGGAGGTGAATGTAATTTTCTTTTCTGTTGCTCAAAGAATTACACTGAAAATTACGTTTGAAGTTTTCATTGTAACCTTTTTCTGCCAAAGAAATCTGTTCACAGCGAGGTTTTATCCCCAGTAACTGGAGTATTGTTTCTCGAGACATGAAACCTCAGTACCACCATAAGATCCAAAATATTGGCTTGACTCGATACCTCTGAAAAAATGTCTTTTGCAATTTGGGTGTACTGGCCCTTGGAGATGAATGGGTTGTGAAGCTGAATTTGATCTTTCGAAAAACTAAGCAAAGCCTTAGACGCCACTTCACTGTAGCTTCTGTCTCTTCTTTCACTGTAATTAAGGCCTTTTACCACCTAGTTTAACATATACATGAATCTTACAAAATGAGGAAAACTAGAGGCATTAATCTTTGTTATCTTTGTTATTCTTTGTTTATTTTAGGGGTCTGTGTGCATAGAATAAAAGATAAATAAAAGAAAAGGCATTCTTAAATAAAAATGTTAATTGATTTTATTTTTAAAACTGGCTGGAATGAGTTCAGATGTAGCAGAATACTGAGAAATGAGTGAGCCTGACCACTTTTGTATCTGGTTTTGAAGGCATGAGTGAGATCCAGTTTTTGTTTGCTGATTTATCACTTCATTTATCAGTAAGTGTAACCAAAGCTTTATAGGTAGAACAAAAGAAGTTATTTACAGCTCATCCTGTGGCAGCAATTAGCCTGTTAGATGAGTGAGCTTCAGGGAGATATAAACACATGCAGATACAATCAAAACCAATGTACTGCTTTAATTAAACAGTCCGGTGTCTGTGGAGGGACACAGAGTGCTCATGCTTTTCTTAAAAACAAAAGTCAAACTGTTCACTCACCTGCTCACTCGCTGACAGAATAAGCTGTGCAGGTGCCACGAAGTAGTAAAAACTGACAACGAATCAGAATTCTGATGGAAAGGAATGGTCATGTTCTCTGGCAGATAACTATCTGGAGAAACAGAACGAAGCTGCTTCACAGTGCTGCGCTTCATCCAGGATCTTTGGCTGCAAGGGTTGAGAGCCAAGTTTCAAAAGAGGACACCAAAGTACTTTCTTTTGCAGATGAAACCGTCATTTATTATGACTAAGGCTCTCATTCACTGGGGTCAGTCTGTTTTACCTGCTGAAGGTGAAATGCCTTATGTGCCCTTTCGAAAAATGTTGAACACAGTACATACTAATAAGAGCACACACTGACCCAGTGATATTAAAGGTGCCATTTGCTGAATTTTAACATCAAGACGTCGTCATTGTATCAGTCCCCAGACAGGACTGTAGTATTGAACATCACTATCAGACTGGAGCATCTGCTGACCTTTTTTTTGGTTCATCTGATGGATTTTGAAAGAAAACCTGCTGGAGGGATTTTTGGCATCACAATATTGTTGTGCAGCACAAAAGAGTTATTTAAGCATCTCACTCCTAAAGTAATAGAGGAGGGAGAAACACCAACAAAGGGATACACAGGAAATTTAAAAAAAAGAAGAAGAAGAAGAAACAAATAAAAGACTTTGGTAACAACAACACTAGTGTGTACGAGTAAGGCTGAAAAAAAGTCTCAACCATAGTCTTCACCTTTTTTAGAACAAATGATAAAAATTCACTTAATGAACGAGCTTGATGTTAATTTATGTTTCTCCTGTTGTCAACAAATTCAATTAAAAGACCAAAACCAATGATGTGTTATTGTGTATTTGTTGGGGACTAATTTCAGCAGTAGATTTCTTGTCATGCATTTCAACATAAAGATAATGGTCTAAAACCCAATATTTCCAGAAATATAGTAAATATGTTGGATGTTAAATCCTTTCTGATAACGTATATTGTACATTCATGGGTTGTTGTGTTTTGTTTTGGTTTTTTACACTTTTTGATCTTTTGATTTTTTTAAATCCAAAAACTGTGAAATTAAGACATTCTGAGATAAAAAAAAAAAGAAAAAGAAAAGGAGAATCCAACTTAAAACCTCCAATTCACAGAGCCTACTTTAAGGACAAGCCTCAGTATCCTTAAGGGCCTCAGTGAAGTGAGAGAGGTTTAGAGAAGCTGTTGGTAAACAAGCTTATGGAAGCGGTTACATGAAAGAAAAGATAGTCACATCACATTAGTTTCGTATCATGAATCCTTTAATGATATTCAGAAACAAAATAGACTTAGTGCGCAGTGAATAAATAGAGTAAATAAATATAGTTTCTCAAAGATACACAATTTGTTTGATGCTCAGAATTTTATTTTCAGGACCTATATTTGAAAGGAGCAGGATACAGGCAGGCCTCAATGCTGGACAGACGATCGAAGGGTCCGACTGAATAAAAACAACAGTGGGGAAAAGAAAAAACATTGCAGCTACAAGAAGAGAGAGAGAAAAGAAACACAATCACATCTTCACAGAAAGTATATGTTCTGGTCCCCTTAAACATCACCTCGGCCTCTGGCATGGTTGTCAGTAAATTGCACTTCGTTTTAAGATGTATGGCCTCCGGGATTTGGTGGTGTGTGCCGCTTGCCTCTTCAGGATATAGGGTGATTTTCGCTTCAGCGGAGTGTCACTGTTCTCCTCTAAATATTCTAGAGAGTCGTGAAGTAGCTGTTGGGGGCAAAGAAAGAGAGAGGGCGGCAGGTGAGTGTCACAACGAGGAGGAAATGGCAGGCAAACACATGTTTCGTTGCTGAGTGACAGGGTAATGGGTGGCTACGCCGGTGTAACTGTGATTAAACGAGCTCTGTGCTTCCATGCATGGCAAAACAGATGCTCATCTGCAGTCACTGTGTTAAGATTAAAAAAAAAATAGAGAGAGAAGAGCTGTTGTCTAAGGAGCTGGGAGTGAAAGGAAAATGATGAAGGGGAGGGGGAAAGAGACAAGGAGGAGGGGTGAGAGAGGGGAGATTTAATGAGGTGTGTTTACAGCGAGAGAAGATGGATGAGCAATGTGTGTGCGAAGAGTGTGTGTTCGTGAGATGTGAGTGAGATTTAGAGTAAGCCTTCACATATGTGTCAGTGTTTATGCGAGTGTGTGTGTGCTGCACATGTGTTTTGGGGATTTTATATCAGCCAGGGCATGCCGTTAATAGCTTTACCGATTTGTGTTTGTTTTGTTTTTGCTTTTTCACAAAACTCCATCTTGGCATGCAACTACTGATTAACAAATAAGCCGCTTTTAGGATTAGTGAATTTGCACAATTATCCCTAATTTTTAAAGCTCTTTGTGCAAGATGAGAATATGTGACCGCCTAATAACAAAGTAGATTTGCCCAAGTACTAGTTATTTAACTGACACGCAGTATTGAATGAACTCATGAAATATGAGCTCTGTTAAAATTAGGTATTTTTCTACTCATTCAAAAAATGACTAGAGAATTTTCTCAACTTGTAGAGCTGCATCTAATCTAAGAAAAGATCGAGAAGTACTTTAACTGATGATACTACATTTTACTGCCAAAATACATCAAGCAGTTAGTGCTTGTTTAAAAACTGGTCAAGGATTAGAAGATAAGGTTGACAGAAGACAACTTTTTTCTTTTTTCCATTGTGGTATTCTAGTATCTAATACGACAGCAGCCATGAGAAAAGACGTGCCAATTAATTCTCTGCAGTAAAGGATGACTTCTTCTTTCACCACTGTTTGTCTGTGTGTGTGTGTGTGTGTGTGTGTGTGTGTGTGTGTGTGTGTGTGTGTGTGTGTGTGTCTCACCCTCTCCTCCCGACTCTGCAGCGCTCGGCAGATGTGTTGCAGGCTGTACAGCTCCTCCAGCAGCTGGAAGCTCCCCTCCCACAGCTCGCCATCCTCCTGCTCTTCCCCGTTCCACGTGTCCTGCCGCAGGCTGCCCACCATCCTGCACAGGTTGGCCAGCGAAATGCGCCAGTAGGGGGCACTCTGCTTATTCTGTTTCATCTGCAAAGACGGAACAAAAGGGGGTGGGGGGGTGTTAGTTTGAAAAGTATCAAGTTTCAAATTGAGTTCAGGAAGTGACTGGTTTTCCAAATTCAAAACTTGGTTGTGAGGAGGTGATTTAATTGAAGTTTCAACTAACGCTGTGAGCTGAGGTGAAGTGAAAATTGTGTGTTTGGTTGTTACTGTGAGGGAAATTATACCACTGAAGAAACTACTGAATAGTGATTTTATAGTCAGCAGTACAACCCTACTGCATTGCTCTCAGTCCATCCTGCACACGCACTGATTGTGGGGACCGTTTTTATCTCAAATTGTCTTTGATACTTCTTTCACATGTAGCCAGGTTTTCTGTTCTGCTATCTAAATGCTTTTGTACATTTTCCACACAACAGTTTCTTGTGCAGTGTTTTTTCTGTTGCAGCAGTAAAGGCTGTGGCACTGAGGGTGCTGCTTTACATTGAAAGCACAGATGCCGCCTGCCAGCAGTTAAAGCAGCAGTTAAGATATATCTGTGCTATTTCTAAACCATTCTTAAGCACCAGACAGCCAGGGTGATATATATGTCACATCTAACCTCATCTAGCTGCAGCCGGCTTTCTTATAATCTAGTTTGAATGCTTTAAGATGGACAGGGGCCCCGGGGCCGCCAAGTGTGTGGCCCAGCGATCTAACACTCATTGCACACATTACAAAGACCTCCAGTTGTCACTGAGGATGATTGAAAGATTCAGCAGGCGAGTAGAAATTGTTGCTTCTAAGTTATTGTAAACAGCCACAAGCCCTCCAAGACTCAGTTTGCTCGTACCATTTATGAGCAGCAGAGGAAAACGGTCTCCTCCAATGTTGTAAAGACAGGAGCCGCATCGAATATAGGTTCCTTTGACCGGAGACGTAATAAAAGTTGAAGAGACATCAAACGAACAACACACCAGGGACCAAACTAAAGCAGCTACTGACATTTTGAACTCATTCGCGCATCAAAGAGTTCAGTGGTTTTCATTGAGTTTTAAGAGGGGTCAGGTGTGGGTTTAATTATGGTGAAAGGTCAGTTTTTTATGTAGCTTCATCTGGATCTCCTTAATGCTAGTTAATCGATAACTTTGAGGAGCGTAATGAACAATTAATGCAGGGGTCCAGTATTCTTACAGTCCCCAGTGGGCCCCATGTGGGCCCCCAACAAATCAGCTTCATCTCAGTTAAAATGATTCAAATTTCTGTCAGTGACTTGTGTAGTGACCTACGAACACCGAGCAGCCAAATCAAAATTCAGAGGCAAACCTTATCCTGCACTATTTCTTTTAACCTTTTTGAAATTCAACTCAGTGTCTTTACAATAAGCAACTTAAAATTACGGAAAAGCTCAATCTACATTCCAACACTGCAAGATGAGCTAGAGAGTGCAGAGGTCAGTACCAGACTGGCCAGACTAATAGATGAGCCCTGGCTATAGAGTAATGTAATCATTTTCAGTGGAGAAATAAGAACCACAGAGGAACTTTACTGCCTGCATCCAATCAGATGAAAAGCAGAGTGGACAATCAGTTTAGCTGTTGCATAAAAAATTATAATGTATATTAAGATAAAGCTACAAGTATCTTCAACAAAGCTGCACTTTACACCCTCACACGCACTCCATCAGTCATCCAGCAAGTTATTATCGCAATCATCACCCCTGAGCAACCTCGGAGCATCAGCAGCAATGAATCACATGGATGATTTGTCACCGTCTCGTCTCCGTGCGAGAGCCACAGTTATTTATTGGGGAGAGAGAGAGACAAAGAGACAAAGGAGGAAGATGTGCTGCTATGATGCTGTCAGGTCCATCTGAATCCTATTAGGCTCAGGCCATTCGTCTCCGCATGCCTCTAGTACCACTTTCACCGGCTCCATCCCTCAGCTTTGCCTGGCCTTCAGCACACGCAGATAGATCTGATAAAAAAAAATCTTAAAGTTACATCTGAATAGCTTCTCTCAGCCTCAGCTCTTATTTTCTCCTCATCTCAGAGGACATGCCCACAACTGCAACAACTCGAGTGTGTTGATTATATTTATTTCTCTCCACACATTTGAACTGAATAAAAAAAAAGACTTCATTTCATTCCCAGTCAACCCAAAAACAAGTTAGGCCCTGAGTGACACAAAAAAAAGCCTCTTATGATAAATTGTTAATGTCCCCCTCAGCATGAACACAACCAAAAGGTGAGGCTGTGACTGAAGCAGGGATCCTGATTTCATGAAAGAACACCTGGGTAGCCTCTGTGTGGAGTCAGGTGGAGGGATGTGAAGGGTCACTAACCGCTCGGGTGGGTTGAAGCTTTTAGGACACCCTGTCTCTGATGTCACAGGTGCAGAAAGAGAAGACCCCATACCTTAGAAGTGAAGAGACTGCTGAGCAGCTCCTCTTCTAGTGCTCGCTGCTCCTGGTCGACGTCTGTGAGTTGGAGGTAAAAACAGAAATATAACCTTCAGCCAGATCTAATCAGGAGCTCAACCAATCCTGACTGCTTGCTGCAGAGGAAATGTCACTTAGATATGGAAGAATAGAATTATCTTTATCGATTTGTCCAATGTATCAACTAGCATTTAGACTTTTTCCACCACCTTTATGAGCTGGAGTTAAGGTGTAAATGTTTCAAACTCCTCATTAAGTGTAATTTGGAGACAGGCTAAGCTGAGTTAAAGTTCAGCCTACAGTTTTATTCCTTGGAAGGCAACTTTGAGCGTTCAGCAGGTGAAAACAAAACACAAATTAGCCATCAAAGCTTTTCAGCCCAGATTACTCGTTTCTCTCCACAAAAAGAATTCAAATAAGATCGGTTTTTCCATCTGATATGTTGACTGCTCATTGGTCCATTGGACCAAAAGTGGCTTTAAAGTCCCCCGTGGATTTAGATTCTTGGGCAGTTACTGAATACAAATACATTTTCCTGATTTGGAATCAAAAAAGATAATATCAAATATTGTTTAGTTCTGTGTGGCTTATTTAGAGGCTCATTTATATAAACATGAAAGTCACAACTTGGGTAGAAAATAAGAATAAATATCTCAAGTTGAAAAACTACATATGTTTACTTTTAGAAATCAACTTCAAAGTTATTAGCCTCCTGAAGCCCAACAACATTTGTAGGATCAGTAAAAAGAGTAACCAGCTTAAAAATATATATATTTGGCAGACCAGGTATTAATCTGGGAACCCAGACTTAGAATCTCATAATGTGAAAAGCGAGCTTTGAAGTGCACATTCATATTTTAAACACAGAAATATCTCCGTAATTTAGAATATTCTGTTTTTAAATACCAAAATGATGCACCTGTTGCACACAGTAAGTTATGTGAGAGACCAGTGGTTAGACTTGTCCCATACTTTGTTTGAGTGTCACTGATTTTTATCTACTTTGTTACTATGAATGAAATCAGTGCTAAATGATGAAATCACAAAATGATGCATACATGCAAAGGTTATTGAAAGAGCCTCGGTGCTTACCTGTGCAAAGCCCACCACAAGTGAAACAGAGGAGAAGCATACACGCCAGCTGTGCTTGCATCTTGGTGAGAGTACAAAGAAAAACAAAAAACGATCCCACACTGAAGAATTCACCTGAGGAGGAATCTAGTCCATAAGGTCAAACCCAGACAGCTAAGAGGCAATGTGTAGTGATGCTGCTGCTTACTCTTCTTCTTCTTCTTCCTCCTCTTCTTCTCTCCCGGTGCCAAACAACGCTGCACCTTCTTTGCAGTTTTCTGGTTGGATGTGAAGTGAAGTGGGCTCCATTCCCTCAGTTTATAAGAGGCAATGTGATGTCAGAGGATCTCTCACCACGGCCACCCCCCACCTCCCTCATCTCCACCCCCACCTGCCCACCCACTAACTGAGCCCCCTCCATCCATCCAACCATTCCTCTCTTCATATTTCCCTTCCCTCCTGTCACTGTGTCATCGTTTCATCAGACGTCACTTTTGCATCACAAGGCAAAAGGTTTTTGCGTCAAGGTTGGAGATTTGGTTATTTCCCCTCACGAATGCACACAGTCCGAGGTTTGTTTTGCTTTTGCCTCCCGGGAATAAGGATGCAGGAGTGATGTGGGAGGGGTGGATGGAGGATGCATGACAAAGAGTCACTCTCTGTGTTACTGTTATGACTTTTTTTTTCCTTTTTAAATCAACAGGAGTTGTCTGATTGTCCAGACTTATTTTAGAATTATACCTGTTACTATATGATTGTTCTTTGTGGTGGTTCTTTCATTTTTCCTTTTTTTTTTTTTAAATCTTCCTTGACATTGACTTTCTTTGAAATGTGTTTTCATTTAAGAAACTTTCACCACAAGGTCCATTTATTAGAAGCTATTCTGAAGTTTTCTTTCGACCAGTCAAATTTCCACTTTAAGAACGTGTTGATTTAAAAACTGAGGTTCAAAGTTCAATTCTAAACTACTAGATTCTGTATGAGCAACTTAAATAAACAGAACTGCTCTGTGCACCAGTAAAATGACAAAAGGCCATTTGTTAACAGAGAAGTTAAAATAAAGTTATCTTCTTGTAATTTTTTTTAAATCAGATATCTACATGAAACAAAAATAAACACGTTTAGTACTTTCCTATGCAGTCCCACAAGGATCTATTTTAGAGCCTTTTTTTGTAAATTGGACTGTTTATTGTTTTATTCTGAGATATCTGATGTAAAACAAATAAAGTATGAAAATCATGCAATGTCCACGTACGTTCATATCACATCACTGACTTGAGAGTTCATCACGTTTTCTGCTCAACCTGCAGTCTGTCTCCAGGTTCAGGTGCTATTGCTGGTTTGGACTTGTACGTGTTATGACATTTTTTTGCTGGCTTTCCTGTTGGCACAAAAAAACTTGGCCTGGACACAATTCAGTCATTTCCTCACTCAACTGTTTGTAAGATTTACTGCTTTCTGGCTTTGTGGGGCCACACACAATGAGCTAATTGACCACTGGATTTTAGCATTGGTATCTAATTGTTGTTCATTACTACACACAAAACAAAAGAAACTTGGCATGCTAATCTTGGATGCCTTGCACTGTAATATAAAAAGGTGAATGGATATTTCTCATGAAGAACACTGAACGTGCTGTACATGTTGTACACTATCACATAAAGTTTAAAGCCACAAAGTTGATATAGTCGTGCCTGTACTTTCTAAATTAGCCTTCGTTTCATTTGCCCATATTCACACTAATTGGTCCCCACACAGAATTATCTCCTTTTAATAGACAGAAAACGTCTCACTTGGAACAACTTCAAAACATGTGTGCTCTCCAAAAGATATTTCAAGCATGAAAAAAAAGTCAGGCTGGAGTTAAAGCAGGCTGTTTTTCTCCTGTCTGAATTTCATCTTTGTCATTTGAACAGGGATTCTAAACCCCAAGAGGCTAAATGTTCTTCTCCGTGTCCAGCACTGCAGCTCAGTGAGACCGTAATCTTATTTTAACATCACTTGACTTCCTTTTTGCCTCTTCATTGCACTTTTAAAGATATTTGGTGAGTAGCCTGATAAAAGAAGAACTGCAAAACGTGTTTACTGTGCACAGTGACCAATTTATTCTGTAATATACATATATATATATATATAAAATACTATTTGTGCATGTGGACATGTTCTAACTTTCTTATCTCCAAAATGTGCATATTCCTAACAAAATTTCTGCATTTATCTTGTAATAATCTCATATTCTCTTATAAACTTTCCACTCATTAGTGGGTTTAACCTGATTTCTTCCTACGGTTTTAATCCTCACGGTTTTACTCTTTATGTTTTATGTCATTTATGTTTATATGCGTGTGTTTCTCTGGTTGTTCTTTCAAGTGGAAGGGGGCAGAGTTTCACCAAAAAATCTCTCTGCAGTCTGGGGAAACACCTCCCTCCGCTTTTGGGATGGGACGGCGGGCAGAGTTGCAGTCGGGACACCCTCAACTTTTCTGAAACACACCACAAACTGTCCGACGCCCTGCCATGCAGGGACTCTAACTTTTTTCGGATTGTGGTCTGTTTCCTTGCGCTCCTGAGTCATGGCTCCGTTTGGAAAAAACTTCCTGAAAGCTCGACTGAAAAACAGGTAATTTGATGACAGTTAGATGTCTCGACGTGGAAACCTGTTGTGTGTGTCTGTGTTGTTGTTGTTTTTCTCTCTCGCTCTCTCTCAAGTTGGGTTTCAGAGAGCTTTCCGTTTTGAACCGCTGAGGAGGGAGAATTACGCACAACGCAGTGCGCATCGGATTTATGATTGCGCTCCACAAACGGCAAAGCAGGCTAAATTGTGAATGCAATTTGGTGTCAGTATCTATTTGACCATTAATATTAGAAGGATACCACACGTTGTCCCGCATGGTGATACCGTGGACCATAAAAAATATGCTTCATAGAGTTAAATGTACCATTTAATACTACGGGGACATAAAATATATTTCCAAAGAATATTAAGTTACAGGAATATGACTGATTTGGTGACCGATTTTGACAGATATACCTCTTTAAGGAAGTATTGCATGTTTGTATGGGTGCATCTGGAGGAGTTCAGGGGATGTAACCTTTAGCTCTTGGCACCTTTTAATCCACATAGGTTCATTTTTTGACACTTTCACTAAATTAAACTGATGTAAGGCTTGTTTTCTTATCTGTAGGTGTTAGTTATTTTTCCCCATTATGGAAAGTTTCAGTAAAACATGCCCTTTGATGGTTCTCTCATTCCTCTCAAAATACACAGCACTGTACATCAACTCATAGAAGCTTTGACCTTCTCCTGCTCTGTAATTACTATAAAGATGTTACATTTAATACTCGTTTCATCTGGAACAGCAGAGTCAAAGGACATTCTTACTTCAGGTTGAGAGAGATCCTGTCATCAACACTTGTATAATTTGCTTAAGCAATTTTCTTAAGTGACTGGCTTGGCATCTTTGATGTGTCCCTGGCTACAGCTGGGATTCAGCCTCAGCTTTGAAAAGGTGGGAAAATTAGATTGGCAGAATTCTGGTGCAGAAATTCTATTTGGATTGTTGACTGCAGACTTTTGTTGTGCAGAGTTGGTAAACAGTGTCTCTTTTGGAGTATCTAGGTCATGATCCAATCCCTTGCAGGGGGCAGGCAGGATTCGTGTTGCCAAGACCAGGATCAGGAAGGTTTTAATTGTGGGTAAAGAAGTATTTTTATTAGCTTTACTTATTAAGGCTCATATTTACAACCAAACTCAGTGGAATAGGTTTTGGATGAAGTTCAGAAATAAAACAGGCTTTTATACTAAATTACTGTAAAAACCCTTTGACAGTGGCACCAGCAGCAGAATGGATGTATTTTCACATTACACAGAGCTGAGATCAATTATCTTTGATAACTTCAAACAGTCTGACTGAAGCTGTCTCCAGTGGATGTCTTTATTTTTCTCATGTTGTGTAGTAATTACCGTCGCAGCACCTATAATTACTGCAAGTGTTTAGATCTGTAGATATGTCAAACACTTGACTTCAGAGACTGGCTTTCACTCACACTGGGACATTGAGCTGGATGGTTGCAGAAAAATGACAGTGTGAAGACGACGTGGAGCTGCAGTCATTTGAAACATGACTGCAGCTGTTTGAAGACCATCAAACAGTCATAGTGTGTCATCACGGAGTCCTGTGCGTCATCCTATAGTGAAACAGCACATACAGGCCTGAAAGGGCTTGAAATTAAATGGTTGTCAGCCAGTGACATATGTGACCAAAGCAATGTAGTGACCACTTCCACTTATCTTGCTGTGAGCCACAATTGCAGCATGATTGCATTGTGCACAGGACCAATTAGCTGCTGAAGTTGTTTGGATAACACAAATTAGCAGACCGAGGCAAGCCACAAAAAAGATATAATTTGTGTTGAAAGAGAGTAAGTCACTTATTTTCACTGAGCAAAAGCTTATTTGGTGATTCAGAGACCTGCTCGGGGGGAAGGAAAATAAGAGGGGTGGGTGGTTTCTCAGAGGAAGGGAAGAGAAAGGAAGGGGTGTGTTGTGTCTCTGCTCACAGATGCCTATCAGAGGAGCCATCATCCCAGAGATCAACATATCCAGATAGAAAAGTGATGTTATTTCCTCACCGATCCCTCATCCTCTTTCAGATAAGAGCAGGAGGAAGCGTCTCCTGTCCAGCACTGAGTAGTTTCCCCCCTATGCTCTCTGTGTATCTTTCCTCCAACAGACAAAGAAAACACTATAAAGATACTTTCTACATGTAATATGTCTCTATTTTGTGAGGAAAACTGGTTATGTTTTAACCTTAGTTGAAAGGTTTGATGGCCTTCTATGGTTTCACACACTCAGTGACAGACAGGACAGATAAAACCTTTTCTAAATATGAGGAATAAATTAAAAGCTGTGTGGTAGTCTCTCCGAAAACAGAGCTGCTTTAATTAGTTTTGGAAATGCTAATGCAAGGTATTCATCTTAATTTACCTGATGTTATTAACATTTACCTTATGGAAGACAATGCTTTCTTCAGCAGACACTAGTTCCAAAGTCTGCGGTTTACCCAGAATAAGACGCTGTGTCTTGGACAGAGATGCTAAATTTTAGGATGGAAATGACATTTTGTCAGTTGATCCATTGCTTTCTTTCCAGACTATAAATCTCACTGACTATTGAATGGATTGTTATGAAATTTAGTGGCTCATCAATGGTGCCTAGATGATGACCTGACATACTCTCTCTTTTTCAGTTCTGAGAGCAAGCCTATAATTTAATAATTACCACCGCCAGACTAATCAGGATGTTATCGAAATTTTCATTCCATAGAAAGAAAATCAGAACCCGTTGACAGCAGTGGCTACAGAATATATTTGCTGATATGCTATCACAGCTTTGTTTCTGCTGGAAATATCCGCATCACCTTATCATAGCACTATTGATCTGAGAGAACACACTGAGACACTGGAGAGCTGTATTTCTGTCATTTGTGATGACTTGCTCAAACCACCAGCATGCGGTCCTCTGTAGTAACTTGTAGCTTGCAAATTTATGACACAAGAGGGAATTGTTAATGTCGACAAGGTTGTTATTATGAGTATTACAATGGAAGAGAGCCATGCCACCAAAGTAAAGGTGTAACGTAATCACGCAATGTAGAAACTTGTACTAAAAATCATATAATTAAAATGTGGTTTCCTCCCACACGTCTGACGTCTCACTGGGTATTGCAGCTTTTAAGTTCAAGCTGAGGCCAAGCGGGTCTGCTCAGGTTTCTTGGGTTCACTCAGGTGTGAAATGTTCAGGTCTAACACATCATGTGTTATCCACTGCATAGTGCCCGTCCTCACTGTGACAAGACAAGAACTTTATTTTAATTGTAATATTTTCTATTAAAAGTGGAAAGTGAATTGGAAATGTACCTATGGAGATCG
>JBBMJY010000021.1:22710487-22777301 GCA_037833715.1 Toxotes lorentzi | reverse complement strand
CTTATGAATGTATTAGCTGCGATGTAATTAGCCAAATGGTGCATGCAGCGTTTGTGCATGTCCTGGCAGAGAGTTGACTCGAGAGGGTTAGTGGTTTTGGCACTCATAAACACTGATACCACCATTCTCATCAAAATTTTTCCCCTTACAGTTTTGTGAGGTCCTCTAATACAGTTTTGTACTCTTAAGGAATGTGAATCATTGTTCCATTCAGGAAGTGTTGAGACTTAGAGAAAAATATGCTGCAGGTTATTTTCTCTCGATTGACCTGTGTCTCACAGTCAGCTGTTGCTGCTTTCTCCTCCTACGGGTACAACTAGGCCCAAATTTAGTTTTACAGAAAACTTCAAGCTTCAGCAGTCAGTGATCAGGAATCTATGGGTGACGTCACAGGTACTTGTGACCACCCATGTTTACACATTTTTAACACTGCTGGCCATTAAATGCTGTATTCCAAACAGTTAAAATAAGGTTAATGTCCCCACAGTCGTACATTTGTCAACGCTTTCTTCACATCAGAGTGCAGCTGAACACAAACCATAGTGACTGGTATGGAGGCCATTTTCCCCTTCCTCTCTCAGCCCATTGAACTGTGGTGGCAGGATGTTGTCTGAACATTGGAGATTTTGGCCTGGGACAAATACAGGTGTTTCCCTGCCTTGCTGTACCCTCTTCCTGTACAGCTGAGGGCTTGGGTCACCCTCTCTGAAATATCCAATTGTCTAGGGAACATGTTTATTCACCTGTATGTTCAGATATGACCAGAGACACATGTTGCTCACATGCTTAGACAGGCCACTGTTATTGTTTGTCGGAAATATTTGTACTTCACAGGTGATTTAAAAATGTTTAGCACAGTTGTGAGGCATTTTCACTACCCTGTTTTCCCTCCTTTCTTTTTTTTTGCCTCTTCTACTCTTTCCTCCATTCTTCCATGCATTACAGTGCAGTAACGGTACTGCTTTCCAGTGATGGGAGCAGTTTATTTAAAGCAGCATTTGAATGCTGTATATTGGGCATGATGGTTCTTAATTTAACAGCCTTATGTTATTGGGTAGTTAATAGCTAATTTATGAAAAATCTTATTTTGCAATGTGCTGTAACTAATAACTGCAGCTGTTAAATGTACTGTGCTAAAACTACTAAATGCTCCTCTCAATTGAGAAGAAGTATAAAGTAGCATAAAATGAATATACTGATATACAGTACCTAAATACTGTACTTACATATAGTACTTGAGTAAATGTACTTTATAACTTTGGCAGTACATCATTGCAGGTTGTTAGCTGTTGACTTCTTCCGATTGACTTCTTCAGATTTGACTAATTATAAGAAGATGTAAAACTATTAATAAAAAACATGGTGAATATTAAACTGTAAGCTCTACAAACATGTGTTGCAGAGTTGTTACATGTGTGTTGCACAGGTGTGGCCCTGTCCACCCACTGTTTTCTCTCCTGTGCAGCAGTAGCATTTGTGGGGTTTCCTGTGTAGGTGGTAGATGGAAACTCTGAGGTCAAAGTCGTCACGGTTGTCGTCGTCTGTTAATGCCAGAGGCGTGTTGGATTTGTTTGGCCTGCGCATAACTCAGGTATTTGCTTTGCCCCGTTTGTCTTCAAGGATCTCCATAACCATTAACCAGCCTCTCGCATTGTTGCATACGTATCACATTCCTGAGACCTTATCCACCAGCAGTTTACACAATGCTCCAGTTGTGTGTTTTCTTGCCATGTGTGAACCAAAACACAGTGGTATCGGTCTGTAAAATCAGCAAACTGTGAGATCATTTCATTTAAGTTCTCCAGTTTGAAGAATACTTTATATCTCACTTGCTTGTGCCAGCGTGCAGGTAGGTAGTATCTGTATCATCTTCAGAGGATGTGTATTTTTGTTCACCCTCTGTTGTGATGATCGGTGATCAACCAAGGTTATCTCCGCAGATAAAGACACTGCAGCTACAAGATGCAAGGTTCAGATCTGAAGCCTCTGCTATGTACCAATGCTATGCACAACATCTATAGTATTTTATTTTAATCACAAAATATGTTTCATTTTTTTGTAAATATATTGTAGAATCTGCTTTTGTGCAAGTGTCTCTTTATTTTGAACCCTTTGAAATGTAGTGTTTAAACACCATGGTTAGCCTGTGTGAAATAATGTGAACAAGTCTCTTGCTGAGCTACAACTAAACGCCCCTGTGGTATTATTAGTTTGTGGAGTTACTGTTAATGAGAACTGACATTAACCAGGATTACGAAAATATTATTCTGATTTATTACCGTCAACAGTTTAATGAAAAACCACAGACCAACATTCCTTCAACCCACAGAATAAGTCTGCTGTTAAGTGTTGGAGGAGGAGCTCTAGTTTATGCCTCTTGGTGAAATTACATGGATAATCTTTCTCTGGTTTCTTTGAGACGGAACTGTCTCTAATTGTAGGTGTATTATATGTCCCTTCTTTTTTTTTACTTCAAAGTAGGCTTTGACTAAAAATTTGAGTGATTCACTAAGACAGAAATTTGGCAGTCAGTTACAGTACATCAGGGTTAATCAAATGAATCACATGAACTGCAGAATATGTTATGTTTCACATGAATAATAACATAATACATCATTCTTTATCTTGAAATCAAATTGAAATGTCTGGCAATGTTATCTACTTATTTGATTACTTGTTCGTGTTGTGGATGTCTGCATTGCCAGTATCATTTGATGGCTGGATATTAGGTCTTGGATATTACCGGTGGTCCATTAAGCATGTAAAAAATGGATATCATCGGCCGATCAGAGGTCAAGTTTTACGGTCCAGACGAAAAGGTAATGAGGGACTTGGGGTTAAATAGCTCAGAACTGAACCATTAAGCGATCATCTCTGATGAGTAAGAAGATGAGTAACAGTCTAATAGAAACAAGCCAGGGAGCACAAAATGAGCGAATGTAGTTTTCTTCTCATTGACCTAATGGAAAACCATCAAAGCACAATCTATTTAAGAAAAAAAATACTACTTAGAATGGAAGGACTTCAAAAGCATGTGTTGGAGAGTATCTGTGTGTTGTACTTCAAACTGCTGCTCCCACAAAATTTGATTTTAAATACTGATGAAGATCCCAAGGTTTCCAAAGACAATAAATGAGTCTGGTTATTTCCCTTTATGGCATGTTGAAGACATTCAAACCACTGCGTATGAATATTACACTCTGTGTAAACATCATATTTGTGGATTTACAGTGTGATACTGTCAGTGTGGTGGAATAAGATGATTTTAACAACCTTAAAGCTACTTGAGGGGAAACAGAGGAGAAACCTGGATGTTAAAGGATCTTCCAAACATTTCATTCCAAAGCCACAGTTGTAAGGTTTTTTTTTTTCTCTTTTTTTGTCTCTTCCCCAGGACAAAAGAGGCTGAGCCTGTGATGGGAAAGGAGATTCAGGTTACAGTCTGCAACGAGGAGAAGGTTGTCTGTGGAGTAACAAAGCACACAACCTGCGCAGATATGATTCAGGCATTACTGGAGGATCACAAGTCAATCCCAGAGAGCAAGCGGCTCCTGCACGGGGAACCCAAAGACTTCTGTCTCATCGAGCGCTGGAGGGGTTTTGAGAGGGCCTTGCCTCCTCTTACCAGAATCCTGAGGCTCTGGTACGCCTGGGGTGACCAGAGACCCCTCATCCAGTTTATTCTTGTCAAAACCACTGAATTTGTGCCTCAGCCTACCAAGAAGGCTGTAAAGTCTAAGGGGGCAAAGCCGAAGCGGTGGGAGCACGCTCGTGCACAGTATCCCCAGTCTCTGCCAGTGGAGAAGCAAAAGCGCATGGTGAAAAAAGCTTTCAGGAAGCTGGAAAAGCTTCACAATGAGAGCAAGAGCTCCCCGGGTGCTGAGGAGATCGAGCGGATGGTGCAGCTTATTCTCAACCAGGACCACACCATCCGGGAACAAATCCAACGCATGAGGGAGCTGGATTTTGAGATTGAGCAGTTTGAACTGGAAGTGCAGAGAGAAGCTGAGTTGGAGAGTTCATTAGCTCAGGCTTGCGGTCAGAGTTTGGAGGCGCACAGTGAGGAGCAGCTGCAGGAGTACCTGTGCACCAGTGATGGAATCGAACAGCTTGAGCTACAGGTTCGGAGACACCAGGAGCTCATCTTTGAGCTGTCCCGCGATATTGATGCTGAGCTGAGGAGGGCTAACTTACCACTAGACCGACCTGAGGAGAGTGGACAGGAAGGAGCAGCAGCTGCTTCCTGGATTGCCCCTGAGACAGACGAATCAGTCTACGCTGCCGAGCTAAAGAGCCTGCAGGATGAACTGAAACACAGCCTCTTCACAGGTGTGTCCCTTCACAACCAAGCTGCAGAAATAGACAAGCAGCTGAAGCACTTTGACACTACGCTGGCCTCCAAGGACCAGGAGTGCTGGCAGCTGGCTGCCCAGCTGAGCTCACTGCAAATCGGGGACAGCACAGAGGATAAGTCCAGTCCTCTCCCTGTGAAAAGTGAGACCCAGTGCAGCGTCTCACAGACAGTGAAACTCAAACACAGCCTGTCCCCTCTAGACGTTACAGACACAGACTCAGACACTGGGATTAGCTCCACACACAGTCAGGACTCGCTGTCACCATGTCTCGACTTCCCTCCTCCACTGGATACAGACGTTTGAACTACCCAGCTGACCCTGCAGTTTAATGTTCTGTATGCACTAGCTCCAGTTTGTGCCTCTCAGGTTTTATTACATTTGACCATCTGTTTATCTGAGATAAATCCCTGGTGATCTTTCATGAAACAGGAATGTAATTTAAGTGCTGGAACAATTAGTCAATTCATTTTCTGTCATCTCCCACTATTTCAATAATCAATTAAGTACTTCAGTAATTTTTTTAAAGTAAAATATCTAAATAGCTTATCAAAAAATATCTTCAGAAAAACAGCAGCAAGTTTTGTTAAATGACATTTTGGATGTTTGAAAAGAAAAGGGGCCTAAACTCTAATGATAATACATGGAAGGCACAAACTGGATGAATGTATGCACCAACTACTGTCACTGTTTGACAGCTAGATTATCCACTCTTAAATGTACATTTTTTCCTCCCAACAAAGAAGCAAAGACGATTTCCCAGTGACAACAGACATGTTTAACATGTTTAACATGTGCCCCGTTAGTTCCTTTTTTCTGTCACAGGCTCGTTGTGTTAGAAAACAGTGAATGTATGTTCATTGCCCCTCTTAAAGTTCTCAAGGTATGTTTGAAGCTGCATTTATTAGTCTATTAACAATGTTTTATATTAAAACAAATAGCTAACTGGTTTAGATGTAGAATGTGTTGAAAACATATTCCTCTTGATTACAATGTAAATACGCTGCTGTATCTGCTGTAAATGATTGTTCATATGACGAAGGCACAAATTTTAAAAGATAATTTGATAAAGCAGCTGAGAGAATATTTATTTATCATGTAATTTTATTTTAGAGATGATTATTTCCTCTCTCAGGCAGTAATCTCCATCTAATCTCAATCTGATCAAACACATTCAGGACCAGAATAACACAAAGATCTGGACTATCTGTGTAAACTATTCTTAAAAACACTATGATAAAGTAAAATGTATATTTCAGCTTTCATAATAAACACTAATACTGTAAATGTCACAAAGAGTTGTGTGTTGAATATGGTTTAAGTGTTAGTGCTAAAAACCACAAGGAAAAACAGCTCAAGGTGCCAAATGCAAAGAAGTGAGTTTTATAGATTCCTCAAAGCTCTGAGTCACCAGAGAGAAATGACACAGCCACCTCAGAGCCCCCTTCCAACCAGTGCACCATATAATCAGACAAGATGGTCGCCAGGCAGGCACAAACAACAGCGAGCACTCTCCTCTTGTCAAGGTAGTGCTGACAGACTAACACTTTGTACTCGGGGCAGAGCAGGGCTGGCTGCTGGAAAAGCAGAGGATATCTATTTCACACACTAATTGCTTAACCCCCCCTCCCTTCCTCCTCCTTCACTGCTTCAAGCCACTAAGTAACTCCACCAAGCATGAAAGGCTAAGAGAGCTCACAATGTGAACAATCTTGCACCAGTGCCTCACACTTGTTGATGGAACAGGGGTTTATTATGGTACTTCTAGCATGTTCTGTCTCTCACCAACAGGCACACAGCACACTGGAACAAAAGGGCCCTTCATGGAATTTATATTCTAATGCAAATTTGACCTGTCTTGAGTTGGTGGAAATTAAAGAAAGGAATGTTTGAATGAATAACTGAGTTAGTTGCTCAGCCAGAAGCCAGGTGGACACTCAGGGCTCAGCTGCTTGGATTTTACAGTCATAAGAGTATTTAAGTACATAAAAGGCAGACAACAATGTTTTTTTTACCCATATTCCAATAACATATTTAAATACCTGCTTTAGGCACTCTTAGACATGTAGATGTATACAGTTGAGGACCAGATGTAATCAGTCTGATTTGACTATTTCCATTAATTTTTGGGGTTTTTTTTTACCTTGAAGAGGACTTTGAAGTTCCCTACATGCACTGCACATGAAAGTGAGAACACGACTTTGGCACCTTTTTGTTTAGAGAGCAATATTTTAAAGTTTTAGTGTAGTATTAGTGTTTCCACATGCTTTTAAAAACCAGAGTCAAACTCAGTTCACCTCGTTATTTTAATCAATGGACATGCTGAGACACCTGCTGTTCTCAAACAGCTGTAAACAATGAAATGAACTGATTTTGGCTCTGGTCTGAAAAGGACCTCCCAGTACTTTTACCTCATATGAGATGCTGTTAAGGCAGCTGAGGCACCCAAAGAAGTTTAACAAAGCACAAGGTATAAATTTCCAAGTCTTGGCAGAATGTAAAAGCCTTAGAAACTGCATTTAAGCTAAGACAGAACAATAAAACTCTCCACTATTCAGTGCTTAAGGGTCTTAACTTTGGCTGTAACTTTGAATGAAAACTTTAAAAATACATTGTTTTTCCCTTAATTAATATATAGAATTTGCAAAGCACTCTTACAACAAACGCATAGAATACACTGGTGTTTCCCTGCTGCAGTGTGACCTCACTTCCTCGTTTCAGGGAGGCTGCAGACCCAGGTAATGTTTACCTCTTCTCTGCCACAGATCAGCAATTCAAAGACTTAGCAGTTTGCATGTGCGTTCGCCAACAACAATAATTACATGGACCAAAATGACAATTAGGCTGACTGCAAACCTGTCTGTTCAGCCCTCCCAGTTATAACGACTGGCTGAGAAAACCATGATTTGTTATCAGCTATGGGTCCAGTCCTGAACACGAACAGTGTGGTGATTTTTAAAAGAAAAGAAAAATAAAATATTTTAAATTATGTTTAAGACTCAATCAGGGAGAGAACACTCTTGCTTGATTCAAAAGATATCGACAGATTTATCAAATGCAGTGGCCTTTTGGTATCTTTTTGGACAGACTGAAGTAAGCTGTGAGATAAGACTCAGGAAAACATGACGTGAAGGATACTGTACATAAAGACTGGTGTGAATATATTGTGTTTGATCTGGTTGGGCAGCTTTCACCATCAGTGAGGGACAGCATCAAAACTATGTTATGTCCTAGAACAAACAAGAGTTATCACTTGGTTTAAAGATATAATTAACTATAATTTGAGCAACCAACCAATCTGTGTCATTTTCTGTCTCCATTTATGGATATATTTATTTTCAAAAACACTGGGAGGGCAGCAGAAGATTAAGAGTTTGCTTCACTTTTTTCCTCCCCACAGGATCATCTCTACTCTCAAAAATAAATAAATAAACAAACCTGAGACAAAATTTTCCAACAAGTATTTTGCTCTAAAACAACCAATCACATTTGAATTTTAAAAAAACAATTTGCAAGCTTTGATCCATTATTTGATACAAACTGTTTTGAGAGTCAAACTGAATTTTCCTAAATTTTTCCTTTTAACTGCAGTAACACTGTATGAATGAAGACACGTTTAGGCCACACAAAAAGCTGAATGAAATTTGGAAAACCACTGACCACTTTGGTAAAACTTAGGTTTGTGGATAACAGTGAGACAGGTAAATACAGTCATTTGGAAATTTTTGGAGCCCAATGACTAATTACTGAAATGAACAAAGTGTCACTGTGGTCTTGTTCAGCGGCTTGTAGCATAGTCAGATGGTTCTCAAGAAGCTTGCAAACATTTTACTTTTGTCTTCACACGTTGTGTTTTTCTGGAGAAACATAAATCATCTTGTGCAGGTGCCAAAAGACTGTGCTGCGTCTTTGCTTGGTGTTCCCACAACATGCCCGACAGTCAATTCAGTTTGATGATGCCGAAAGCAAAAAAAATAATAATAATAAATCATGTAACCTCTCTCTTTCACAACATCAACCAAACTCAGAATAATAATAATAATAATAATAATAATATTTAGAGTGTGAGTTAGGATGAAATAGTACTTTTAAAGCATCAAAATTATCTGTCACATTTAATGATGTTCATGCAGTGACCCTGCAACAGTCCCCTCTGCCAATCTCAGTCACATCTGGGTTCACACTGGCCAAGTCAGGACTTGTCAAACTAGTTCAAGGGCCTTGGGCTTAATTACCTCAATCAAAGCGCATTTGGAGTGCCATCCCATCCAAGAGCATGAATCATTTGATAAAAGAGGCCAAGGAGCAATAAACTGTCCCTGCTGCCAAGGAAGGCACAAAAGAACGAACAGGGAAAATTGAGCGTCGGTTGTGTAGGTGTGTGTTTGCGTGTTATAGATGGTGGGAAACCTGCTGGCTGCTGTTTTAAAGATGGGAAATTTTAAGAAATATGATCCGGGCTGTGTAGTTGTTTAAATTACTGTACATAACAAAATGTGTTCATCAATTCAAATTAAATTCAGAATCAAAATTAATGTTTTATGTGCAAAGAAACATATGCACACACACACACACACACACACACACACACACACTTCAAATGCTCTTTTATCCTCCCACCACCTCCACCACCCCCCTCCCTGCCAGCTCCAGTAAACACATTTTATTTTGGCATGGATGTTAATTTTCCTCTTTATTAGCGCTGCTGTCCTGGATGAGGCTGTTTGCTTTTCTACAGGTGTTCTCTGATGCTCCTCACTCCTCCATCACACAGCCTTTCATTATGAGAAGGTGGAGACACTTGTCGCCACTCAGACAGACAGTCAGGCGGAGACAGAGAGAGACAGGGAAGACAATCTCAGTTTGTTCAGACAGAGAGAGATAGACAGAGATACTGATGCACAGACTGTTGTTTTTGTAGTTTTGTTTTCGTTTTAGATTTTTTTTTTTTAATAATAAATAAAAACTGTTGTATGTTGTGAACCTTCTTAAGAGATATTGTAAAAGTTCCACTTTCCAAGTTGTGAACAAAAGTACATTTGTCTGGATTTGTCTCGTGCACTATCCCACTTGATGTTACTGTCTCCTGCGAGGTCTTAGGTTGGCTATTTAGCCTTGTTGATCTTTAAAGGTCATTCTATCTATAGATATGTTATCACTATTTGGGTAATACATTTAGCCAACTTTCATGTATTAGAAATGCCAAGGCCATCAATGCTAAAAAGGTGGGTGGAGCACAGGGGAAAAAAAACAAATACCAAAGGGTAATTAGTTGTGTAGAAATGTGCAGAAAATGAAAACATAAAAAAAAAAAAAAAAAAAGATAATTATGAAATAAGAAACAGAGTGAGCCAGTTAAAACATCAGTACAATGGCTTGTGTGCCTGACGGGTTACCTCAACCCTGAAGTCTGGAGTTTTTGGCAAGCAGGGAGGGTCCAACTAAAACACACATTAAGGGAACACATTAAAAAGGACTGGATTTTACATTGACTTATTTATTCAGCCCAAAAAGGCTGCAACAACAAAAAGTGTAGACAGGAAAATCAGATGATCCAAAACAATGCAGGACATTAAAATGATTCACACAGCAGTCTACATAATCAGACCTCTTTTACATTCCAGTGAAACACAGAGACCTTCTTCAGATCCATTTTATACACTGCGTGAAGATGATGGATGATGGTAGTTTTGAGCGCTGCTGTCCCTGAGGAGCATGAGGACCAGGCCATTACCCCCCACCTTTGATTGCCTGGCTGTGGCACTCTGATTAGCTACTTAAGTAAACATGGAATTCGTTTGCGTCTTCACCTCTTCAGAAACCTGCAGCACAACCTTTACTCTCAACAGTTTGTGGCTCTCTTCATTTTCCTTTGTGGGATTCCTGATGAGGCCCATTTTCAAGTGGTTTACGGTTTTCCTCAGTGTGTAATCATCTGGTGGGTCGCAATCTTGCTGTGTTGAAGATATTAAACTTTGCAGGGGTTACAATGCACCACCTGTAGAAGGAGGCGATAGATAAATTGTTGGATGTATATAGATTACACATGTAACCTGTTGTGTGTTTGTGCGTAAATCTGTGACGTAAATTGTCCTTGTTGTCCTTATGATCTCCACAGGGGCTCCACAGGGGCCTTTAAGAACCAGCCTCCCAAACGTATTCCTCTTAAGAAAGCTGCTGTGATGAGTCTACTCTCGTTTTCATTCATTTAATGTTGGTTTTGCATCATTTGGTCATTTGAATTTAAAGAGTCTGTGCAGTCAGGTTAATTTGGCTGATAAGATTACGGCCATGAGTCTGGTCTGTCTCCTGGACATACATTTAAAAAGCAGATCATCCAAAGCGCACATAAAATTATTATTATCCATACACTGAGTAGTTTGACCTCTTTTTGAAAGAAGTTTATTTGATCTCCCACCACAAACCATCAAGGAATCACTGACTATTTGCAAACTTGACAGAGACAGAAAAAACTAACCAAAATATATAGATACTTCCGGACTTAAAAATTCATCAAAATTTGGTCCATTTTAAACCATTAACCATCCATTAAATGGAAACAAGATGTGTAGAACATTTCCCAAAGTAAGGAATCAGAAAAAATACCAAACAGAATAAGGCAGAATAAGCTCTCAGATAAAAGTACATTTTAAGAAGAGATTTAAAAGAGGCCACAGATTCTGATCCCTGACTTCCTCAGGCAGTTTGCTCCATAGTTTTGGACTGACTGCAAATTCTCTGTCACCTCTAGATTTCTGTCACGGTAACGGATGAAAGACCTCTGCCAGAGGATCACACTACATACTGGCTCATATGAGACTAATAGGTGAGATATATAAAGCATGGACAGGGGCCATGAGGAGCCTTAAAAGTCAACAGAGAGATCTTAAAATCAAATCTAAAAACACACTGAGAGCCAGTGTAAGGAGGCTTAAACGGGTGTGATCTGGTCACTAGTCTTGAATCTTGTTAAAAGCTGAGTTCAGTACAGTCTGGACCCGATGAATAGTTTCTTGGTTGAGGCAGGTGGAGAGGTAGTCGAGGTGTAGGTGAAGGTGTGTAAAATGGTCTCAGTGTGTTTGAATATATTTCTCTCATAGCATCTCTCAGGGGGAACAGAGACTTTGAAGAAAAATCTCGGCTCATAGAAGGTTTGAAGTGGCAGACTACTGAAGACCGACATGCTCTGTGTTAGATCTGCTGTGCCTTTGATGGCGGGCAAGGGGCTCTCTTGTTTCCTGTGCCATGTCGAGGCTAGATGACAGCACTAATCTAGATGCACTTCCCCTCCAGACCCGGCACTTTGAAGACCTCAGTCTGTTTGTGTGATTAATGTGATTTGGGGCTAATTTCCTGAGAGGGGTACTGCCATTGTCACTAACGCCCAACGAGCCTGCACATACGTACTGCACACACACATTCATATACAGCACACACACACGTATATATGTCTAGTGCGTATGCAGGCAAGCACAAAAACAGAAAATGCACACACACCCCCTTTTACAACCCGCAACCCACAGCCACCGTGTCTTTCACCGCTCTTTGCCATGGTAACTGAAAGCACACTCAGCTTCTCGGCAGTTGTCTCTGTCTGAGTATTTTATAAGGTGCAAAAGTCCCAATGGAAAAAAACTCAGAAACCTTGTTTCCTATCACATTCAGTGCCAAAGTTTCTCATCACTACTCCCTTTTTTGTTTTTAAATGTAAAGCAAAATTTTCTAAAATGAGAAAATTAGAAGTTTCGGAATTCATCTTTATTTGAATGAACAGTCAAGTTCTCTTGACACAGTCAAGTTTGTTTTGCAGACTCTGCTTTTCTCTCTTTTTTTGGCAGACAGAGGGTGCATTGGATTTACTGCAGAGACTAACGTGTTGACTCTGACACACACAGAGCTGCATTCCTCTGACTCTGGATGTATGACAGAGCAGGGTCTGAACTAGGCTGATGGGCTGGGGTCTGTTTCCAGTTGCTCCTGTGTGCTCATGGGTAGTGGTTTCCTGTGATGTTTCCTGTCAAAGAGGATTTTCAGGGCAGCAGTTATAACCTTGTGGGAGAAACGTTGAAAGATACCGAATGAGCTAGCCGCACACCTGGGCTAAAAAGTGTTTGCACATAGTAATTTTTATGGTTTGTTATTGTCTAGACTAGTGTACAATCTGTGGGAAAATGCAATGAATGTCTGAAAGCAGTAAAGTTTGATCTATTATTTGAATTAAGTCCAAACAAGTTTCCACCATTTTACCCATGTAGCTTGAAAACACCCAGTGGCTCATACACTACTAGATTTAAAATAATTCAGTTTTTTCCTTCCATTATTGCTCAGTGAGTCCAAAAAAAAAAAAACAGCCAATAAACTGAGAATTATATCCAGGAAGTAGCCCAAGACAAAAAGAAAAAAGTATGGAGAAATACTGAACAGGACAACCTTGAATTTATGCAGTTGCATTAGTCAATTACATTCATCATTTTCTGTGATCGAAGACCAAACATCAGCTCTGCATCTGAAATCACTGCCTTGTTCACTCATTCACTATTTCACACAGAATAGACAATTAGTTTATTCTATGGTGAATCGGAAAGTATTGTGTTGCTTAACTGTAATTTTCACATCTTGCATTATATACTACTTCAGTTCCATTGTGGTAATTTTGAAGCCTCTGTAAATAAAGTGCATAATTTCCACACTGAAATTCAAATTCTGGCACAAATAAAATGGAGAAGGGTAAATATAGTGAACTATTCAGTGAATGAGGAATGATTTTGGACCCAGCTCAGGATACCTCAGACGAGTATTCTTCCACTCAAGCTGCACCTCGTGACCAATTGTGATAAGCACACTTTGCCGAGGAGCAGCTTTAAGATGAGCATTTTGTAAATGAGTGCAACCACTGTGTTGTTCGCAGTTCAACATGAGCCGCCATCATTTCACAGCCCTTTATTTGGACTTTATTAGGGAAACAGACCACATTATGATACTTATTTTGAAAAATTCAGGAACAACTGAGACTCATTGTTTTGCCAAGTGAAAGAGGTTGACCTCCTAGAGTCAAGGCATCACATTTCTTTGTTTTTATTAGGCAGGTGCTACTGTAGCATCATGAGTCTATAGTGAGACATTGAGCACCTATCGTCATTTATATGAACAAGTCCTTCAACTTTCACAGGACATGAACAACATTCTCCTGTTTTAAAGATGTATGTTTTGTAAACCCATCCATCTACCCAAGCTCCTCACAATGGAGTCTGTGTCACTCTATACTATACTCACCTGACTTCCTCCTTTGCTTGTAATTACTACTTCTATTGTTAGAGGCCACCTAACAATAAAAGGTAACTATGGGTTGTAATAAGCTGCTTGCACAGACCAACACTTACATCTCATATATGTATTAACAAAACATTTGATATACTGACATTCTGGAAATCAAATCAACTTACAAACTGTAAACAATACATTCCTATTCAACATAAAGTGCACCCTCTGCATGGACAATAAATATTTACTATTCAGCCATCTCAGCGAATTATCTGGGTATAATTACAATTCTAATTCGTGTGTGAAAATTTTGTGCTTAACTTAAGATACAGTTTCATCACACATGTTTTAGAAACTATGATGTACTATGCCACTGCACTAGAAAGGCCCAGGTATTTCAAACAAAGTATTTTCCCCTTCTGTACAAAAAAAAACCTTCAGGGAATAAATAATAAAAAGATGCTAATTCTCTATGAAACCGTTTGTCCTTGTATATGGGATCAGAAAAGACAGGTGGATTTTGTTTCATAGTGCAGATTTTGGCAGGGAAAATTCACAAATTGAAATAAAGTGCGTCAGACTTTGCAAACTTTCCGTGCATAATACTTTGTTTGGAGGACTAATTAAAACAAAAACCTCAGACTTTCATTGAGTCTGGTGGCAGGTGGTACAGGAAGTGAGGGAAGTGGCATGTTTATGCACAGAAAGGTCAGCACTCACAATGGAGCCTGGCTCTATCTTGTCTGGAGGGGGACACTGTAAACCAGCCATTTCAAGACACACAGACATATACTGTGTGTACAACACTTAAGACACCACAGAGCAGCCTATACTATACAGAGAATCTTATTTTCTGTGAAACCAAGATGAGAAATTCTCCATCCTGTATCCTCATTCGCACACTCACATACACAAACTAGAAACATTCACTAAACGCTCACAATAAGCTCAGCCTCTCAAGTGTCTCAAGGTACAAGATTCATTTCATGACCTGGCTCAGACTAAACTGTGAGGCGACAGATCCATCCACCAGGGGTAAAATGCAATTTTCCAGATCGTTTTGTCCAAAATGTAAAAGTGAAACAAAGGCTGCATTTACTTTGCTCTCAGACGTCTTTGAAAAATATTAGTATTGTTATGACAATCTCTGAAAACCTATTACCTGAGGGACACCAGCAAAAGAGTTGTGCTCTGAGAAGATGATTAGGACACACACTGCCAATTAGGAAAGTACAAAATGGATATGTTGCATCTTAGAACACAAGTCTTCACTTCTGCTGTGCGGACATGGTCCTAGTTTTCTTGGAATTTAAAATTACTAAATTTTGTTTTCCACTGCACCCACACACTGCTTTTCATTTCAGAACTGCTGTAAAATGCATGCGAGAAAAACTGAAGCCTTTGAACTTTTTTGCATCAGAGTGCACGGTTTAAAGCTTCATGTTTACCTTTTGGTCTGCAAACTCATTTATGGAAATGGGATTTCACTTCAATTGTTTTACCTCAACAAAGAAAACGAAGTGTATATCCTGCATCTGATAAGTTTGGCTTTTATTCCTGTGAGTATCTGGTGATTGACAGGAAGTAAAGCTTATTCTAACACTGATATGAAAACAGCAGTTAATCAGTCATTTAAAAAAAATAAAAACTTGAATGATTTATGTTTACTGGGAGAGATTTGAAGGTTGAATCTGTGAAGGCTGTGTTTTTAGAAAAAATACTAACTGATACCACAGACTTTGTGCTGAAACCATGCAGGAAAATAACGTCTAAATTGGTCTCATGTGACATTATACAGCTCAGGTCATCGTGTCTCTCTCCTTCAATCTGGCACGAATCGCATCAGTGGTCACATGCTTGAGCACCATTCCACCATCTTCTATCATGGACAGTGCTCTGTCTTCATAATGTACATTGTGTTCTCATTAATTCATTTAGAAATGTTTGGAAGTCAGTGAGATCTGGACTAAATTCAAATTATAGTATGTAAAACTCAAAAAAAAAAGAATTAAATAAAATCCACACAGTTTCTCACTACTGGCAACAAAGCTGAGTAAAAGCACGCAGTTATAATTTCTTGGTGACCTCTGCCCTTAGAATTCCTGATCTGTTTCCTCTTAATGCATTTTCAGCTGTTTTCAGTTTCTGCTCACTCTTAGCTGAAATGATCATTTCTGGGGGGGATTCACAGTAGCTGTAGTAGTTGTTTCTGGAGGGAATGGAACAGTGTAAAACTCCCTCACATTTATGATCACCTATCTCAGGCATTTCCTGCAGCAGGCGTGACATTTTTCTTTGACACAATGGGCTGGACTGTGCATTATTTTACAACAACTTTGAAAAGCTGGAAAATTGCATATGAGATATAAGCGGCTCAGGATGGAGCTTTGGCTAAAAGTAGTAACAAGGTGTAGATTTAATGACCATCTTGTGGCTGGTGTCCTCTTTTACTAATACTTTTTACTTAGATTTTTACATGTATTTGGTAAAAAAAAAAAAAAAAAAATCAAAGTATTAAACAAATTCAAATGTTGGCGTGATGATGTGACCAGATGAGCTTGTAATGAAAAAAAAAATGTAAAAAAAAGGGCAGGGCCTTTCAAACCAAAAATACTTTACTTAACCAGTTGTCATGTCACTGTGTTAAACTACTTCCATGACCCTTAGGACCATGACACTTGGCAAAAATAATTTCTGCCTTCCTGGATTGTCTCCACAGGAATGCAAGTTTTTTTCCCCTGCTTTTAAATAAAGTGGTGTCCTCAGTGTTTCCATTAGCTATGACCGTCACATTAGCTCTCCGCAGGGACACGTGGTATGTTGTAAACATTACCTCCTGCAGGACCAATGACATCCCTTGTCTTTTTTGTCTGAGCAGCTCCTCCCCTGGACTTCAGTCAAAAACCTCTCATCTTAATTATCACTTTGCCAAAGCCATTTCACAGTAGAAATGAACAACCCCTGCAGACAGTAAACAAACAAGTGGGCTACTTTCATGAAGCATCATCACAAAAGTTGATTGCTCCACAAAATTGGTCACAGCCAACAGTAAACAGCAATTACTGTGTGCATGGATTTTTTAACACATATCATTCAAGAACTCCTTCACCACAATAGCTTCATCTTTGTTAATATGCCTGTAAATATGAGTCTCAATAGCATTTCTGAGTAGTATATTATATATTACCGATTTGATGTAATTTTCACAACAGCAGAGTGTCAGAGGGTTGGAGAAGTTGGATAAACAGATCAGGAAAAGTGAGAAAAGCCATCTACAGCACACAAAGCCAACTGTCTAGGAGACAAACACTTCCTCTGCTGACCCATACAGAACACAAAGGAGGAGTTTAAACACTGGACTGACAATACCAAACTCTAGTAGAACAATGAGAGCCAGCTGCCTGCTGGTGAACAATAGGTTTAAAACATAACTCTTTCCTGTTGCCAGTAAATCTCCTTATAGTCCCCTGAAACCAGTTTGTCACAATGAGAGGGAGAAGAATTAAAACTGGAATGCAATCGCGCACTCAGATAACGTGACCAGTAAACAGATTAATCTTAAAGGACTCTGGCAGTGAGGCCTTTGCTCAGATGCTTGGATTCACTTGTAACTCTGTTCAGTTCTGAATGCATTGTGTTGTTGTGGAAATTATTCAGGGCTTGCTCAACACCACCTTCAGTGTCACACACTGGCTAAATATCAGACACACAGGAGGAGAAACGGTTACTTAAACTGTTGTCACACTCTCAGTGTTGACTCTATCAAACAGAGTGTCACCAAAACAGAATTGTTACGGTAATTCATGTCAAATCAACACCTACCTAAATCTGGCTTTTTTTGTTTGTTTGTTTTTAATATCCAGAGACTAATGTTGGAAAAACAAGCAAAATAAGGAGGAGCCCACATTTTGTCCAGTTCAACCAACTTAAAAAAAATGTTGGCTCTGTGCCTGCAAAATCAAAGTGCTAATGAGGCTGCTACCACACATGTGTTTTCACCTCTCACTCTGACATTGTCTTTGCTCTGCTTTCTTTGGCTGGAGTGCAGCCTGATGCTGCTGCACTTTGGAACATGATGTCAGGACGGACGTAGGGAGCACCTGTTGATTTACGCACAAAGGCAGGGAGCGAGCTGATAGGTTCATGACCCTTACCAGCCCTTATGTGGAAGCATCTGGATGCTGAGACGGTCCTCCTGCCTCTTACGCATATACACCCTCTGTATATGGCAGTGTGAAGCACCAGCATCTGCAGTATTAGACAATATTAAAGTGCAACTGCAGTCCTACTTCAGTCTATTTCTCTCTCACACACACACACACACACACACACACACACACACACACACACACTAACCAAAGGAAGCTGGTAGCAGAGCTGCTCTGATTCCAACAGGAAACACCCTCCATTGTTCTTCCATGGTAGCAAACCAACACCCACAGGCTGGCCTCACATTAAAATGTCAGTTTTACCCCATTCTTTATTTCTATGATGGGTTTCTGTGTTTTAATATAGCCCTTGATTTCCCATCTTACATTCCATTTCCATTTTAGGAAGTTAGCTGACACTAAAAACCAGTGGTGCTTATAATGAAGCCGCAGGTACATGATTAGTGTTTTGGCACATTTAAAAATGCCTTAATGCCTTTTTATGCAAATGTGGCTGTGGTGGGATTCACCATCCACAAGGCTTTTGTTTTCAGTGATAATGAATTTTTTTTAATTATTTAAAAAAATTGTTTTAGGCTGATTTTTGTTTTGTTTTTTGAAGTTGAACTTCCTCGTATTCATTTTCTTGTAAAATTATGCACTATAATGTTGTGTCCACAGTACAAGACGACACAGCAAAATTCATTCCTCACTAAATAGTGGCACTGAAAGCTTGGTAACATAGTGAGTAGCCAGCGAACAAACTGGACTCAGGACACCAGCAGGCCACAATAGCCTGCCAAGCCAAATAGCTGGCTAATTAGCAGGTAGCCAGCTAGGCAGGCCACTAAATGCACAGTTAATTTATTTTATAAAAAACTGTCTGCAAACCATGCCTCTTTTTTTGGATACGTTTATTCTCCAGCAAAGGGAGCAATGTGAAACTTAATGGTGCAATGCAACTAATATGACACTGCCACTTTGATAAATGGTTGTAATTGGTCAACAGCCAAATTTTTCAATCTTGCACAGACCAATTTATGTGACTGAAAATAAATGTAGCAATGTCACCACAGTATCTTTCCACTCTACATCCTGAAAATATCCTCCAGAGGTCTGAAAGTGCCCACGCTAGGCATCAGTTCCCACATGACAAAATCACATTCACAGCACCTCCACACACACACACACACAGTAAGTGGGTGAGTATGCTAAATTCTGTTGGTTTAAAACGTTATCGACTGGAAGCGACAGTAGAAAGAAACAGACATGACTGAGATGTTGCTGATTAACCCCTTTAACATACATTTTCCTCTCATTCTGTCCTTAGCAGCTTTTAAGGTTGTCAGGCTTTGGAGAAAGCATTTTATTTATTCTGACAATATTATACATTTTCTGTATCTTGTTCCAGCTCAACACTGAAGTCACAGAATATTCCATTCCAGGACTGCTTTTTTTTTTTGGTTGTACCACTGTGCGCAATTTCATCCACGTTTCCCCAGAATTTGAGCTGTAAAATTCTCTCCTCTCTCTAACCCAAACTGAGGAAGCCTACCCTCGATGAACACATTAAATCCCAACCCAACTACTTTTGGGCACTAAAAAAAAAAAAAAAAACCTCTTAGACTTTTACTTGAGTCCTGTGACTGTTGTCAGGGAATTCAAACTTGACGACTGCTTTTGAGTCCATTTTATACCTTTCGTCACTGATTGGCTAATCAGCCACACCTTGAGTTAAACCTCCACACTGGGTTGACTGAAGCTGCAGGAGAAGCCAATCAGCAGAAATGAAAGGGTGGAGCCAAAAGCAACACAAACAATTTTGAATTAACATTTTTTTGATAAGATCTGTAAGCGTTTCTCCACACCTTCATTTCATGCTCCACTGCAGTGCTACTTGGTTTTTCAACACAAACTGTGGCATGTGGTTGATGCCTGAACATTGTCACTTGCTGACAGATGTCTATTTAAATGAATGCAGATATCTGTTGATAGAAATAAATGTTTGTTTCCGGTGGCTGTGATCACTGCAGTATTGTAAAAAATACAGGACATGATGAAATGACTCTGGTCCTGGAAGATTTAATCAAAATTTCTCCACTGTCTTAAACATTCAAAACTGCAGTACTCTAAAGACATTTTTCAGATATAATAAGAAGTAAATGCTTTGTATTAAACTGACAGTGTGAATGGTTTTTGAAAATGATTTTGGCCTAATGGCCACGCCCAATGTTAAAACCGCATTCCAACAAACCGGTTTCATGTACTACATATAAATCATATTGCGAACATGAGGGGGGCAGTTCAGGTACAGGTACAAAGGAAATAACCTCAAAGGAAAGCCAATAGTCCATGCTGCAGTTCTAAAACATAAACTAATCTGCATTTTAATAACTGCAATTTGTAGCGTCCGTTATCATCTTCTTGATGCACATGGGCCAGCACACTCACGTAATGTCAGATAGCTGCATGTGGGAGAAATCAGCCATCTGATTTTCTTTTTTCCTGGGAAAACTCAGAGTTTCCAAAATTTCCAGCATCTCTGGAATGCAGAGCAGCTTGCCCAAATATTAACAAACAACAAAGGAAACACATCCCCAACATGCCTGAAGGCCATGCCTGGTGCCGAAGCAGGTCGTGTGATAGTTTAGTCTGAAGAAGTCTCTGTTCCTAATCTCACTGAAGTTAAAGAGTGTCTGGTATCTGGTCCAAGGCCACGGCGTCTATAGGGGTGAAATGGGAGGTCTTGTTTTGACACCATGGGACAGCTCACTTTGTTCTTACTTATCTCCCCCTTCTGTAGCTAACCCCTACATGCTGTTTCCCTGTGATGTGTGGGTCTAAGATAGTGGACCACAAAAACACACTCTGTTCATCTGAGAGGGTATCAGAGCCTTCCTTTGGGTAGTGATTTATAAAAACATGCTGATCAGTGCTTGTACCTGTTGGTTATTGATAAATGTGCTTCCACCAATAGAGAAAAAAGACTGAGTTCAACAGGAGGAGGAGGGAAAACACACGGATACATGCCAAGATACTGTTATTGTTTTGTATCAGAGATCAAAGTAAAGAAACTATAGTAGTTGAGTAGTTTAGCTAAACTTACTTCACAATTATGAACTATAGTACAGGCCAGAAAATCCCATAAACAGAACCATCATTGGTTATAACCTTCAGCAACTGCGTTTTGACTAAAAACAAACATACATTTCTACCTGCTGCTGGTAAGTGCAGTGCTCTAAATGCTAGCTAGCATTAGCTGATTAACATGTACAGGCTTAAATCTAACTTATACTCATGAACATGGACATGATTTAATGCTGTTCGGACCCCACCCTTAGAAAAGCTGGCAGAATCAAACCAGCTGTGAGTAAACAAACAGCACACTCACTAACCACAGAAATATTTACTGTATCATACTGGACTGAAACCACATACATTAAGGATAGTTGTCAGGAGGAACTGCTTTCAGGAGCATTTGCACAAAGCTATTAGCCTGTTTGATAATGAACAAATTCCACTTGATCCATGGTTATACAATCCTTCGTCCCATTTCAAAGCCAACGTTACGCAGTTGATATATTGTTTCAGTCCTGAAATTGTCAAAACATTGCGCATATATCCATTACAATCCATACCATCCACTTTATTTTATGAGCATTCACCCCTCCACCCATCCCCACCATGCAGTACCTGGGTGTATTGTTTCCCGGAGATCCCATGTAATTTGCTGTGCAGAGCTCAAGATTATATTTCAGCCTGAGGCTTTGGAGCGGCCATACGTCTTGGGAGAGCGAGAATTGTCTCCACGGGGGGACGGCCAAACAAGCAACCACCGACCAGTTCTCCTTCTAATCCCACTGAATGGCAGTAAGAGGTGAGAAACTCTATCGCACATAAAAAGACAGAGGCCTCATTTTACACACTGAGATCCCAGCTTCCCACAGCCCGTCTACAACAGGAATTAATGGATTTGTAGCTTTCTGCAACAATGTTTGGCCAAAACACCCTGAGATTTGCATGAGGGCCTTTAGGCAGAAAAATGGAGAGCACGACTTTTTACCCAATTTCCCTTGGCTGCACTGAACAAAGGATTAGTTCAACACCAACTTTTATAATGGTGTTTGATACACTAGGCTAGGCTTGACTCACAACAGCCACATCAATGTTCAGTCTAAAGTTGTGTTCCAGTTCAGTACTACATGAATTCAAATGTGGTTTTGAGTGTGTACTGTGGTCACATACTGAGGTGCCAAATTAAATATAATCAAAGTAGTAGTGGTAGCGGTTTTTAGTTTTATATACACAGTTTTATATACACATAGCAAAAGTGGACCATACACACAGATCAGATATTTTATGTTAAATGAGCATGATTACTGACTGGCACTGCAGCACACATGGGGAATGGAAAAGCCTCTCACAGGTGATTATGGATGCTGGAGAAACAGCTTCAGGAACATCTCAGAAGACAAAACACAAACCTAAAATTAAAAACTGTTGGAACATTTTTTAGTCATCCTCACCAAGTTTCCAGATTTGGTCTTTGCAGTTCAAAAGTTGTTGTATTAATCTGATGTCTGGGTCATATTAAAGCAGCGCTGTGTCAATGGCAATATTTTGGCATGTAGTCAGGATCTTCTTTACTTTAAAATATTGGCATTTAAATGCTGTTGAAACAATATGTATATGTAATCTACTGTAGACATCAAAAAGCTGTCAGTTTTTACAGAACTCAGCCCAGACTTAACCTGATGTGCTGCAAATGATCAAATCAGTGCTCAGAGCATGTTTCTCATATCCATCCCTGTTAATATGAATCAGTAAATCACCTTAAGTCCTAAAAATATTAGGACTAAAAAAGAAATTTTAGAATCTACAATTCCAGGAATAACTTTCAGTTTCAAAATGAGCAGTGAGCAGAGAGACAGTTTTCTCTGGTTTTTGTCAAGGATAGTTAAGTGTTAGTGTGTGTTATCATGACAGGAAAACAGTACTAATACTAACTGGATCTCTACATCAGTCTCCCCCAGGCAGTTTCCTGTAGATTTACTGCTGATAAAAACAGTAGCTTTGAATCTGGTTGAGATTTCACCAGAAATGAACATCTACCACAATGATCACATCCCACTATGGCTTAACATCTCTAACTGTGCTGAAAGGCACACAGAGCTATCTTTCTCCTATATATTTGTTCACGCTCAGGGAAAAGCGCATCTTTCTAATTAGTTGACTGTGCAATATAAGTTTTAAAATTGCCTCAGAGAGTGGAGTTCTCAACTGTGATGACTCTCTGTTGTTTGTGCTACTCAGGGATATGAAAGCTTGATGCAGTGTGTCTTCATAACGCACGACTGGCACGCTAAAACGGTATCCAGGAGCTTATTACTTCCAGCTTATTAGCAACCTGAGAAAGCGCATGCAGTTCTTGTACAAGTAAATTGATACTAAGTGATGGGATTAACTCGGTGTTATAGTGACAAATTAGTTTGGGCTTTATCTTTATTCAACTCCATCGTCTCCGAATGATAAAGTCTGAAAAGCAGAAAATATGTTAGAACTGTATGAATGTGTGCACAGGGCATTACTTAGGAAGCACATGGGACACAGTGTGCTTTACCATGTGAACGTGGTTGAGTATCAGATGGAAGTCGGCCCAAGCAGATCAGACAACTGGTGTACGGTACAGGTCCAGATTCAAGGATCCTATTCAAGGATTCTGATTTGCCTTTGGGGAGTTTAACGAGTCGTTCATCACTGATGTGAGCCAAGATAGAGTTTCTTCACTCTTTCTCGCAGCGGCTTTCAGGACTCTAAAGGTTTACCTCACCTCTGACTGACTTGTGGTTTGTCAACTTTTGTGTTAAATGTTCGATCACACCAAAAGCTTTCCCGAGAGCCTGCAGACAAGTGTCAAAAACTGCCCAAACCTGAAATCAGACTGTCTATGTTTGCATCATTGTGGATATGGTGTCTGATCAATGTATTGTACACACATTTGTGGTCAGTGGGTGTTTGTTTCCTGGACTGAAACCCTGTAATTTGTTGCTGAGCAACACTGTGAGTGCTCAGCAAAGATGGAATAGATGTAATAGTAGATGTTTTCTTGTCCTTTACATTGTCCTTAGCAAGTCGGCTTTCTTTTGTTTTTATGAATAAAGGCTCCAGGTCTGGCCATGAAAAAGAAAAACAGACGGACCCCCCCCCCCACACACACACCCCTCAGACAAGTTACAGTCATTTTTCTTCTGTTTTGGTTTCGAGCTCAGCAAATATCAAGGCACTGAGAAGCAATCGGGCAATCATGTAAATATCAAAGCCTCTGCCTTTTTGGACAGTAAACTCTGTGTGTGTCAAGTCAAGACTGACTACCAACAGCAACCTTCATGTTGAATCTCATTAAAAGAGTCTGTTACATGGAAGCAATAAACCTGACGCATGCAGAGCAAACAATTAATGCAGCTGTTTGTTTAAGCTTCAGTGCCAGTTTCAGGTATGCATGACTGCACATTTCTTTCAGTGGTAGCTTGTTGTTGTCCAAGCATTAAATCAGTTCAGTCCCGACCTGCACAGATTTAAATGGCATTATAGAAGAGCCGTTGGGTGGATTTTAGAAGTTGAAGGGTTTTTTTCTGGTGTTGTGTGTTCTTGTTTGTCAAATCATTATTCATCAAGCACAACCTCTTCGCTCATTGATGTAGATGTCGTACCACTGTGATTTATAAATATAGTCACATATTTACAGCAGCATACATGGCAGCTCCGGTAACAATTTTCGATGAATTTTGGCCCCACTGCAAAGTCTTCAGGATTTTATAGAGGTGGGTAGACCTGTTTGAAATCTAATCCTGCTGTGATGGATCAGTTTCTCTTCAGTAGCTGAGGTATTTAGGTGCTTTCAGTTGCCCTCAGGCCCTTATTTATGGAGACCCAAACTGTTAAAAGGTACCTGGATAAAAGAATGTGTGAAATATGAATGAAATAAATAGATAAATCATGTAAATAAAAACAGACAAAATTAGTAAGACAACAATAAAACTGTGAAATAACCCAATAAATGTTTAAAACGCAGCTCAATATTGGAAAATGTAATTCACCCAGCTTCCTAATCCCAGTTTTTGCAGGACTTTATTTCATTTCAGAAGATTCCTTTCAAAATATCCATTTTTATTTCACAACTCGGTTTTTATTAATGAGCATGATTTCATTGTGCCCAGTTTCATCACAAAGTCTTTGGCTGTGAATCAAGACAAAGAGAAAAAAGACAACCCTCTACAATAAAAACTGTTGTTGTGAACAGAAGCAAATGAGCAATTCATTTATAATAATGAACTGAATTTTGGATTATTTCAGAATTTCATGGTTACATTAAATTGTCGATTCATTCACATGTTTTTTTCCAAATTACTTATTTATTTAATTATGAACATTTGGGTCTTTATACTTTACATTTTAACACAGCAAGAAAAACACATTAATAATATCCACCTTCCATCCAGGTGTCCCAGTTCCAGGGTCCTGGTGTTGTACGTGTTGATTCACTGGGACATATCATCAGTGTAATTAGTTACACCTGAGTTTTTCTTGCTGCACCACGTCAAAAGGTCTGTCATAGAGGGTGACGACAACAGACACACAAAATTTCTGCAGAACACAGAGTCTTCACTTCATAACAAACTGACTCAATGCAGGGGCTGGCTCAGTAGGTGCAGATGCTCATTTTTTTCCCAGTCAAATGAAAATATAGAATTATTCAAATGGAGATTTGCCTGATATTTCTGTTTAATGAATAATATCAGATGTACACAATATAGTGCATAAGGTTTCTTAGAAGTTTCCTATCCTAGATGTAATAATAAAAGTACATTGCTGCAATGAAAGACAATGAAATGGAGATGGTGATTTACGAAAAAAAAAAAAACAGGCAGCAACATCAGTACTATGATCCTGTAAATGTTCATTTTTAGATCAGATTTCAGGAATCAGATTTAAAATGGAAAGTGTCATCGTTCCTCTCCTCACCTCGTAACCTTCCCACCACCATGGTCACTCTGCTGGATAAATGTGCAACTCACTTAAAGGAACAATTCACCTTAAAACACTCTGACACAAAGCAGCTAATAGGGATGCGCCTTGGATTCCAGGGTCCGTCTGAACTGAGCAGAAATTTCCTAAAAGAATGGCCATAAGGTTGGCCATAAATTTTGAGCTCCAGCTCTGGTCTCTGTAATATAAACAACATTCTTTTGTGTTGAAACATACATAAAACACTTAATTCCATCACATGCAGTTTGCAAAAAAAAAGAATAAAGACCTAATCTTATACAATCCTGACTTAAAAACAGTACTAATTTTATTTTAATAGTGTACTTGGACAGTGTTTCATTGAAAATGGAAAGGAAGCACTGCATGTATCTCACACAAAGATGGTTAAGGCTCTCAAAAACTAACAGCAGTGTTGTAAAATAAACAGCAAATGCAGGAAATGTGCTCATTTCACCAAATTATATGAGTGAGTCAGGCTAAATGCCTCTCAACTGCTGGCTAGAGGAAACAGTGGGTTATGAATAACAAAAATAGCACATTTCTTATGGTGCCATTATCATCAGCTGCAATTTGCAGCCAAGTCCAAAGACATTTGGGGGATTTAAATATATATTTGAAAAAAAATAAAATCATGTCTTTGGCAATGAAAATGCTTAACAATCAAAGTCATGATAAAGGTAACATCTCCTGTTGTTTTGAGGGGAAAAAAAGCAGATTGACTTGGTGCCAGAGCTCATTGAAGGATGTGTCCATAATCAAAGCTTAACAATTTAAATAGATTTCACAGAGCAACTCAAATCAAATGGAGCTTCTCCAAACAGAGGGCTCCTGATCTCCTCTGCTCGCAGGTTTCTGTCCATGCTCATAAAGGCTGTGAGTAAATCAGAGTAGCAATCAGGCAATGTGTTTTGACAGATATTAGGTTGATTAAAGCACACAGATGTGTGTTATGCAAAGTGTTTCTGCTAATTCATTTAATTGTTTGCTGAGTAGTAAAGGCAGGGGAGGAAACACTTTATGCGATTACGTTGTAATTTTCAGTGTGTGTCAGGACTGAAAGGGTGTTAATTCAGTTTGGTTACCGTCATCGTTTTATCTGAAAGGAGCCTGTGTGTCATACATCATACATGTTGAGTTTAAACATGTTAAAGACATTTTGCTCTTCACATACAGTAAAATCACATACAGTAAAATCACAACCAGTGACGGGTGGCCGCTGGAAAAAATCCAAACATACTGTGTCAAATCAACAACAGAACTGTCCAAAGTAAACAGCTGTTGGATGGATTGCCATGAAATTTTGTACAGACATTCAAAACTCAGCTGTGCATTGTGTTTAGTTAGTAAGCTCATTAGCAAGTCCACACAAATCAGTCTGCATTTAATCTGCAACTATAATGTAACACAATCATTTCTGCATACTAAAACTATTAAACTATATATTATTACATTATTAAACTATTATTACCGTGAACTCAAGGTGTGAAAGTATTTCATATTAAATTAAACTTGACCCTCGTGTTTTCAACAGTATCACGGTGTGTTTTTATTTGATTTTGTTGCAGAGTAGATGTTCTGTGGGTTTTACAGTATCTGTAAAACAGATCCACTGCAATCGGGTACAGACTCCTTCTGGTTCCAGTTTCAAGTCTTTAAGACACAACTAACAAGTTGTGAAAACAATGAGGTCAGCACGAGATGTAAAGAGATATAAACCCCATAAATCTCTCTCTCTCTCTCTCTCTCTCTCTCTCTCTCTCTCTCTCTCTCCCTTCCTCCCTCCCCCATCAGGTTTCAAAAGCTGCTCTTGAATGATTTCCAGGAGTACTATAAAGCAGCTCTATAAATCTGTCACACAGTGAAAGCGCCGCATTCACCACATTTATATTTTACTTTGCATGCTGGCGTACATTTTAGCATGTCGGCTCCAGAGGGAAGGCAACCACTAAATCTTTTTTTTTCTTTAAAGCGCTATTGTCTATCTGAATAGCAGCTTTGCAGGATAAGGGAGAGTTCAATAATATAAACAAAGCTAATAAACTAAACTGTATAATTATTACAGATTAAAGTCATTTGTATTTAAGGGATGCGGCTGGCATTGGCATGATATTTCTCTTATAGTCAAAGTCTATGAAAAGAGCCAAACCAACAGTCACTGCCTCCTGTGGCACTCAGCCCTGACACAAAAATAAAGTTTTTACAAAAGGCCCTCTAATTTCCTGAAACAGCTGGGCACTGTAGTTTTTAGCTAGCGTAACTGAAACAGGAATAAATAATCCATTTATTCTGGACTACTTTCTTCTGTGGATTAATACACTTTTGGTGTGTTTTGAATATTTATGGCAGCAGGATGCTGGATGTGTGGTTGGTCGGGCCTGTGTTCACCACAATAACCACAATTCAGTGCAACAGTCTGATTCACTGATGTGTTTTAATAGTTTTTGGATAATACTGCAGCTCCGTGGCAGAGAGGAATATGAGCAATGCTTTTTTTGTTTGTTTGGTTTTTTTTGTGTTTTTTGGAAATAGAAATTTTAGAAAATCACCAAGCTTATCCTTTAAATGAATTTAAATGAATTTTTCTCATTTCATATATGCTGACTGTATTTCTGGATTTGGGGGTGGCATCATAAATCTGCTGTTTGAAATGTAAACATATTCAGATATTCAGCTTAAATGGGAAGGCTGGCTCTATCAGCCTCTCAGCACCCAAATTATGTTAAAGTGTATGTGCGGCTGTGGATGAGGAGATTGGAAATATGGTGAAAATGTACTGTGTGTATCTCCTCTTGGTGACAGTCCAGCCAGTATTCATTATAGCTGAGATTTCAACAAGAAATTGCACTGCATCAGTGAGCTCTCAGTAAAGATGATGACCACCAGCTGTCATCAAGAGCCCCTGATGAGTCCATCACTGTCCACAAATAAATAGAATAATTGGGCTGTTTGACACTGAAATAGTAGAAAACCGAGCCTCATCTTATCATCAATAGAAATGCAAATGTCCACCAACAAAAGAAACAGCATGGAGCAGATGGACAAGACAAAACAAAAAGTAATTTTCATTTTCATAGTTGTCAGAACCGTCATGCAGTAAAAACCATTCAGTTGTGCTGATGGACATGCAGGATGTGTTATAATACACGATATGGCCTGGAAGCTGGTATCAGTGAAGACTCGCTGAAAGAACATTTTCTTTTGACACGTTATCAAGTTCTCATACTGATAACACATATGCTAGCATTACAGGGTAGAAATAAAAAATAAAAACTGATATATAAGGTGCAATGGCTTTTAAAAAAATCCAACCATAACACCACTGCTGCCTTTTAAAGGATCTTACCAGTGTTATCGCATCACCTTAAAAAAATGATATAACAGGGAAATATCTCCAGACGAAGTTCAAAGCGGTTACAGTGCACAACAGCAGTAAAGTTGCGCACGAGCAACTTATTTCACATTTTTTTATTAGTGAAGTTTTAAAAACAGTAAATAACTTTTTTGCCCCTCATAAAGTGTAAAGTAGATACAGATGTGTTTGTGTGTGATACAGAAGTTACTGTGGTTTGTCAGGCTGCTCTGTACCTTCTGATGGCTAATAAGGGAAAAAAGAGAACAAAGCAACGCAGACAAATGCCTTTATATGCCTGTTCTCTGCTGTACTTGTGACAGTGACTGCAACTGTGAATCATGTTCCCAGTGATCTTTATCTGAACTCGGTGGGTCTATGAATCATCACAAATAATGATGTCCACCAGTAACACCAGGTACAAGGTTCCTCTCCATGCAAAACTCCCTGATTATGGCTGCAAAGTATATACACCGCATATATACACTGGAAAACATGCATCAGCGTTTTATTACACATCGTCACAATCACTATTATCATTTGTACAGTTGTGCCGTGGTGGAAAGTAAGAGAACACTCAGGTGAAGTACACATATAAAACATGTAGTTAGCTACAAATGTGAGGTGAAAAGATCACCAGCCCATGAACTGTGATGCACTATTATAAAGTGCCTATTATAACTACATTTGATAATACCTTTGCAATATACTGTATTACTGGACTCAACAACAGCCTATATTTTTCAGGGCTATTAGTGCAGCTTTTCATATGCTGTAAACAGTATTGCATATACAGTATTTCAGGATTACATCAGAATCATGTGGGTCGTATGAATAGACTGTTGTCTTTGTACAGTTTGATAAAACTGGTTCTCATTCTACTCACACAACCACAGGCAGCAGCTCGTTACCTGAAGGGCCTGAGCTTTTCAAGGATCGCTGCAAAGCCACACACCTGCTCAAAAAAGGCAACACACCTGCGGTAGTTGTTGGATGTTTTGAGTGTATCAGACGCTGTTCCCCTAAGCAGCCTGGGAGATTTCTTTTAATGGACTCTTTGAGCTTTGAATCTTTGACCTGCGTGTTGGGAGGCACAAACACAAACTTTAATCTTCCAAAGACAAGTATTAAGCAACAGGTTGAGCTTCTGACTCAGAGCTTTTATTGCTTTTCTATAAAAGTTACATTCATTAATATTTAGCCCTCTAATTCCAAACATACTGATGCACATCACGTTTTTGTTTTCCCTGTTTGGCATGTCCCATCCCATCTGTCCATTCTTCTTTCTGGATGTCATCTTTGGCTTGAATCTCAACTTGCCATAGACCCTCAGAACCTTAAAGGATCATTATTTAAGATAATCATTTTTTGGGTCAAAAAGATAAATAGAGAATCAGTCCAATGTTGGCACCAAAACGGCTGCAGTGTAATAAGAAGGGGCATTTGTCCATGTTACAGAAGTGAGACTTCTGATTTAGGTTCAGAAATGATCCTTTAACATGTAGATTCTTTTTTCCCATTCAAAGATTTCTTTTCCCTTAATAACAAACAGGGGACTCTTCTTTTCCCTCATCACTTTCCCTCGTCTTCTTTTCTTCACTTTGAGTTAAATCCTATTAGGCTTTCATACATTTCCTGGTTTTGAATTTGAGATAAACTCTATCACAACGATAAGATTGTCTAAATTAATATCTCAACACAATCATTACACTGTGCTGTACTGTATCTCAGCTACACTCAGTAGTGCTGTTTGAGTAACACATTCTGTTCATGCCATTTAAAAGTCAATTACTGTTCTCTGCTGTTTGACAGTGGGGAACAATGAACTCCAAAGAAGGACATCTAATCTCTCACCTCTCGCGTTAGGCTTCTGGTAACACATCTAGTACCGGTTCCTGCATACCTCAGATTCCACAGACCTCGAAAGCCTCAAACATATTCACCTCTGACCACTCTCCTGGCTAAATATTACCTCATTTGGTTATCTTAACTGTGCTTTGAGTGACAAAAATTTCAAAAGGCACCTCCAGACATTTTTATTTGCTTCAGTCAGACCTCCTCAGTAATGGAACATTTTGGTTGAATGCATGAAGAGAATATTTGGGATTTTCTTTTTTTTTTTCTTGGGATGACATTTTTGAGAACAGCCTGTCCTTGTATATACTGCAGACCTACTCAGTACATCTATGTGGTTTTTTTTTTCTCTTCTCTGTAGCGTGAGAGCATTTAGTGGGTTTTGAAGAGCTCATTCACCCCTTCCTGTGGCGACTAAGCTCGTTCCTTACAAACTGAAAAGAAGCACTAAATGTGGTGGGAGAGTTTTCAAGTGTTTATACCCACACATCTTCCCCCTGGGCCTTCTTACAGCTAAATCTGTTTCTAAAGCTTTACGTAAGCCAAGTCATGGCCACAGTGCCAAGTCCCATCAAACCCGTGGGGGTGACCGGTGTGTGAATACAATTTCAGAGAGGAGACGGTGAATATGTTTGACCTTTTGCGAGACACATGGTGCAGGGCCTGCCTCCTAAGCTCTCCGGGGCATTAACCTTATCTCAGAGTCGCATAATAGCCTATTGACTGCTGCCCGTATCTATCCTGTGGCTCCAAGTTCAATGACTGCTGATGTCTTTTTCTCTGCGAGGGCTTTTTGGTTCAGCATGACACCAACACCGGCAGGATTAGGGGTTCATTTTCAGCTGAGGCCACCGCATTTGTGCATTCATAATGTGTGAGATTGTGAATGAGCCACTTTTTGCATTATGAACCAATAAGTGTGCTTTAATTAAGAGGAATAATGGCTGTTTAAAGTTAAAGTGACTTTTGTAACTGTTTAAAGGACAAATCGCACATTCTTCCCCTTTCATAAGAAAAGTTGAGCTCATCATTTATTTTTTTTAAAGTAATGAATTAAAGGTTTATAATACAAAGAGTAATATCTGACCTTGTTAGGAGAGGACCTGTCAACAGTTTTATTGACATCTCCATAATCATAGTACCCTATGGGGAAAAAACTTTTTGGACAGCAGGGGATTTTTAGCTGCAGTACTGCAAGTGACCACTGGAGCAAACTGGCAGCAAGGCTGAGAGATGGTGAATATTAGAACTTAAAACAGATTTTGTTGTGTACATATAGCTGACATGACTGTTTGCTGTCTTCATGACTCTTCTTTATGCTCTTGATATGCTTTGTTTTGACATGTAACAGAGAACATTTCAATGGTTTTATCACAAAAGTCAAACACACACGTTAACAGGGTCCTGCAGAGTAATAATAACTTTTCCTTCGGCTGCTCCTTTTGTAATGTTATCCACTCTGTAACTTCAGAAAAGTACAAGTTGAGCTTAATATTATGTTTTTATATTTAATTGTGTTTTAATAGCAAGTAAATCCCAGAAGTAGGCAGAGCCAGTTTTGCTTGCCTCGGGGCTGCAGAACCATTTTACACCATAAATACCATAAACACCCCATAATTGCCTCATCTTGCCCACAGGCTCAACTTTGCTACAACATGACTCAGATTCAATTTTCATTTGAGGTTTAACTGTATAGATTGTCATTTCCTAGGCAGAGACACACCCCACACATACATACAGTACATGTATGATCATGATCAGTACATGAACATGGTCTCATGTTACTCTCGTGTTGCATCATGAAGAGCGTTTGTCAATGGGCAGCCTGTGAGTATTTAACAGAAACTACAGCAGTTCTCATGATTTGCATTGACACTGCTGCTCGTCTCAGTTTAAGATGCACTTCAGCACCTGAAGGAAAGTCTCACTACCACAAACCAACAAACTATGGGAAAGAAACTTTTTCATTTTGTTCCTGACAAAGGTGAAGTCTAACTGTTTCAGGATTTAGGTTCCTTCATTTCCTAACTGCAAATGACTGACTTGTATAAAGAAATATTCTCCTTGTTTTATTGTATAATTAGAACTGTAAAGCCAAGGAAAAAGTAATCCTGAGGGACGATGGCTATCTTTAATAACAAATAAATTAATACATGAATGAATCTCAAACTGACTCCATCCACATGCTTTTTCCCCCAAATCGTGTTTTACTAGTGCATTGCTAATGATCAATAATGTGTTGACATTATTAGAAGAGCTGACCGGTTGTCTGTGAATCTTGCACAGAATCTTAATGGGCTGCTTTTTGCTGTTGTAGGTCCATGCACAGCGGAGTCCTCCAGAGACCAGCGCTCCAGCTGAGGCCCAGCTGGGTCTGGCAAGGATCGGTTTATGTAAACATGTTTGGAGAAACAGTCAAACAGCAGCCTTTAAAATGATAGTCCACCACCACATTTTCATCTTACATGAATCAGCAGTGTCAGTGCAGCTCAAGATAAAACAAATCATGGTAGTTTAACAAAAGTTAAATTTGACTGAGAGGTCCAGCAACTCAATTCTGCTTGCTATATGTCATCAAACATGTACATACTTCCATGCATAATCATTATAACAAGGAAAACTAGGTAGCAAACAGAAAAATTAAACATACTTTTTCAAATACATGAACAAAAGCCAGAACTGTCCTGATTGTCTGAGGACACATCAGTCTTGCACATCGGAAGTGCATCTTTGGCAGGTTTCATGACTAAACCGCAATTTTCACATCCTGACACAAATTCAGGCCTGGATCAGAGTGTGGTCAGTGAAGCACATGGACTTTTTTTTGTTTTAAAAACAATCCTGTGAGACTAACAAGGATCCCACCTATTACCACCTCCGACCACCAAGACAAAGAAGCAGGCCAAGATGATTTGTGAATTTCTGACAACTGGTATCAGTAAGGAAGCTGGCTCTGTGTCCTTCCTATGGTAAGTTCATAAAAATAACTGGCTATGTTGTTCTTCCTAGAGTAAGAATGGACATTAAACTGAACTTCCACTCCAACGATGGAATAAGGTTTATTCAACAAGTGAAATACCAGTAACGCCCGTCATGTGGAGGACTGGGGTAGAAATATGAGTTAGCAACAATGGAAGCAGAAACACAGACAAACTAATTCACTGTAGCTGCCAGGCACAGCTCCGACTGGGAAAACTGATCCATCTTTCTACTTCAGCCTGAAACAGAATACGATGCCATGAGAGCTCAAACTTCCTTCTCACCGGACAAACTTCAGCCTTTATTAGTTTTAGGAAAAATGACGCTCGTTATTCTGTGAGTCTCCAGGTGCTGCTTTAAAATTTAATTTGTGTTCATCAATCATCAAGCTGCTTGCCTGTCACCGTTCCTCAAGTCAGTCTGCTTTGAAAATGTTATCAAGAGCGTCCTCCTCAGTTTAGGTGGCAGGCAGGTCTAAGAATAAGGTTGTTCGTCACACAACAGAAACAAAGCTTTGGTATCGTGAGCAGCTTGATATAAAGAGAAGCCCATCAGCGCCGGACAAAACGGGATCCAGCTGTGTGAAGCGTTTTGTTCTGCAACAGGATAGGCAGCAGATGTAGGCTACAAGCTGCAAATAAGCATCCCAGGTAAATGTAATCAGGAATGTAGGCCACTGTTGTGTGACATAAGATACAGCCCTGAGGAGAAGTCCTTAGCTTCTTATTGCAAAAACATAGAGTCCATGAGCACGACAGTCACATTAGCATCCCATATGAGCATGAGGTGATACTCTGACACCACAATACCCACAGGGAGTGTTTCACAGACAAAGGAAGGAAGTGTTGGACTGTATACTTCAGGCTTGCTCTCCACACAGGTACTAAGTGCTGCTCCTGTTTGTCCTCCACAATGGGACAGGTCCCTATACCTTAATGAGAAAACAGATCATTTGTCATTCTCACAGTCACATGGTCGTCACGGTCTATGTATTGGTTAGTGAATGGCCTCGTCCAAGATGGATGGGCCTGTCAGACAGTGAAGTGACAGAAGTAGGAAGGAAACACAAACAAAGAAAAGTTAGTGTGCTGGAAAGAGGCAGATGACCTCTCATGTTGAGACTGTGATGGATAAATCATTTCAGCTCTACAGTGGATTTACCGTCATCTGTCCATCCCTCTAGCTTGCCAAACTACTAGTCTTGTTTGGTCATGACATCCGTAATTTTTCAGATTTACAATCCTTAAAATAAACGAGGAAGTGTCTGTGTTGCACAGTATGTCACCAGTGTTATCACTGTGCTGCATCCTGCAAAGGAAAAACTACATAAAACAAATGCTCTTCTGCAGGAATATCTGTTAAATAACATGTCCTGTATATTTTACCTTCTAACTTTTCATTTACGACAGATGAGTATTTGTCTTCATCTCCTCATTTTACTCAAAGTTATTTTTATGCCTCCTCTTCCTTGCTCAGTAATGTTTTCCTCCCTCTTTGTTCATCTGGGCTGAAGACGCACTGCGAGGGAGCCGCTCATCCAAGAAATGTACGTCGGTGATTCATCTTAACCTGTTTAGCTGTACATCGCAGCCGCAACCATGAAGACTAAATTCTTCAAGAGAACAGAAGTGATATAAGAAGACGTCAAAGTGATTCAGTCAAATAAGTCACACCATAAATAATCCTGTCTACACAGCTCTATTTGTCAATTTCATAGATCTTTTACCTTATGTAATCATTTGACACTTGACTGTTGGCTGCTTGCATCCTGGAAATCTAGGAAATTTAATTTTTTAAATTTTCATTCTCTGTCAGTATATTGGCTTTCCCCCTTTTTCATCAGGGAGAGCAGAGGTGCCAAACCCACAATGAATGACATACTAGCCAATTTGGTGTCTTGTGCAAAAAGACACTCAACAAGTTGTTTGACACAACAAAATGACTCATATGAGCATTTTCTGAAAAAACCTCAAGCTGCTTGTGGCAGCTGTTTAAGGGAAAGCCTTTTTCAATATATTGACAGAGAATCATGATGCACGTGTATTGCTCTCACTTATAAATCTTTATTTTTTTTTTCATTTCCTCTGTATTAGACCTAAACTCACAAGGTTTATCTCACTGTCAACTAATCATTATTAACTAAAAATTAATGTTAATAATGATTAATTGATGGCACAGCAGTCAAGACTAAAAATGCACATGATATGAGCCATATCCACTGCAACCTGACGGTACACAGCTCCGGTTTCTGCGTAAAATTGTAAAACGTCAGACTGTGACTGGTTGCTTCACGCCAGGCGAGACTTTCACACGTTTAACAAGGCAACAGGATGATGGGTGTATGGAAGAACTGCTTTTCTCTCCTCAGAATGATGGAAGAGTCACACCTTCTAAAGACCTAACTCTCGTCTTGACAAGGTTACCTGACCAGGGCCCCTTTCTTTACTTCTGTTAATCTTTCTGAATACGAAGCAAACATTAAAAAGAATACAAACTCTTTCTGAGTAAACAACAGAATTCATTTTACCTGATTTCACCTGTGAATGTGACAGAAAATTGTGAGACCAGCATTAGATTACTGATTGATAAATTTTGTCTTCAGTAAGCACAGTCTTCCATAACCATCAACATTTTACTATGTGTATTTTACCCTTGTCTTTTACATATTCAGATTATACTGTGTCATTTCTGCATAAGGTATTTTTGGAGTTGGTTACAGCATAAAACTGAACTGTCAGTGTTCAGGGTTCAAATATCTTGAGCAGCTCCTCATAATAACAATGTTTGCATTTAAAGCTGGGACATGAATTAATAAAAGCATGTTCTATTTTCTGGCATTTGCTCTGTCATCAGACACCCACATGTGCCATTTATTTATTTTTTTAACTTGTTCTATATTGTGAAATAACCTGTGAACTGTTTACTGCACAAGAGTCAGTATTCAGAATAGTCAAGCTATTTGAAGTGTCCTTGAGCGAGACACTGTACAGCAGTATAATGTAATGTAATGTAAATGTATACATAAAAACACACAGAATACAGCTGATAAGCACCACCTCTGCCTTGTACACCACCACCACCCAGCCATCACTGCCACTCTCTCTTGTCTCCAAGTGTCGGGTATGAAGTGCATTCATCTTTCCTTTTATGTTTTGGATCCGCAGACTAAGTTCTCCATTATAACACAAGCACTCTGCCATCTTCCATCTTCACTGATGAAAAATGAGAGCGAGTGCAGCGCTCAGTCCCACCTGGTGCCCCCCACACACCCCTCTTCCATTGTCTTTAAGTGGTTTTAGAGCTTTCAGACAAATATCATTCTGACAGAAGAGGAAGGACAGCAGCCTCGTCATGTCCATCCTCAAACTCAACTGACGCATGTCACCTCAAAGTTACCGGGTGAGGAGACCACAGCTGCGTTTGTTGTGCTCATGTTGGTGAAACAGAAAAAAATAAATCAAAGAAAATAATGTCAGTTATCACTTATAGTATACATTATGTGTCTAATTGTTCCATCCTTCTGTACTTACCCTCATAAATTTCTCTCATGTCACTGTTTAAGATTCTTGGAGGCATGAGTATCTTATCTAGACTAATTAGCATCGAAAATGGTAAATATATGAACTGGTTTTTTTTTTGTTTTGTTTTGGTTTGAGGTTGTTTTTCTTCGTTTGGGTCAGACCCCTTGGGTCCAGTGAGGAAAAACCTTAATCCAGTTTGGTGTGGAAGAACTCGACTGGCTCTGACTTCAACCACATCAAACATATTTTGGAACTGGAACACCAAGCAAATCCTTGCAGCTCGGTTCCAAAATCTGGTGGAACACCTCCCCAGCCTCCTAAACCAACAGCAAATTAATGCCGTTGGTTTAGGAAAGAAATGAAATCACATATAGGTATGATGTTTGGGTGTCCACATACTTTTTGGCGATGTAATGTTTGACCTTAGATAATTTCTCTATAGCTGTTTAGCAGCCTATTTGCATCTGGAACATCTAGAATGATCTCTGTGGTTTCAATGACAGCTTGAACCTGAAACCCTTTAAAACATACTGAGAAGTGCTAATTCTTAATTATGACCTTTGTGATCTAGATGTCACACACACACAGCGTGTCGGTTAAAACATGACAGACATACATGTGCAGGCTTTGGCTTTAGAATGACTGGACTGTGTGAATGTGAGAGAAGCTGTGAATGAAAAACTGCAGAGTGAGTTCTCTAAGTCGGACTGAAAAGCCTGTATCACACTTGAGCCAGCAGGTGGCGTAATGCTTCAAATATTCACCACTTTTTCACTGCTGATTTCTTTTCCTTTGCAGAAATTCATGATGAACACTATATAATCACAGCATATGAACTCCTAAATATTACACCCATATGTAATTGTTGAACATCTCAGCCCACACCAGCTGCCATTAATGTGCTGCTTTAACATTCTGGTTTCAGGCTTTTTACAAACTGCCTGATTTGCTCTTAGCATTAGTGAGGCTGGCCCGCTGTTTAGTGATGAGGCCTGGCTCGCAGTCGGCGCTCCAGTTCATCTGAAAGGTGTTGGATGAGGTAGAGGTCAGAGCTTTGTGCAGGCCAGTCAAGTCCTTCTAAACCAAACTGGGAAAACCATTTCTCATTAGAAGTCAGAAGAACAGTGTCGTTTTAAATCATCATTGTCCACATACTTTTGACCAGATATTGTATTTCAGTTGGCTTCTAATCACAAGGACTGTAAACTGAGCAAGTTGGGCTGTGTGTTTACAGCTGTATCTTCATTTATCCATAAGTAAATAAATAAATAAAGTGTTTGTGTACCTGTGTGAAAAGTGGAGCCTGTGTCTGTGTGAGTTATCACTGAAGCATATGGTATTGATCCTGTGCTGCCATCTAGTGGACTCATACAGAATTCCCTCATTTTCCTGTCTCAAGCAGTATGAACCATGTTATATCATTTCACCAGATGACACTGAATCCAACTACATATTCTAAAGCTAAAGCTTTTAGAAGCTTTGTTAGCACAGACTCATGTGCAGTTAGTGTACAGTATGTAGTGCATGTATATTGCTCTTATCAAATCATAAACTGAGCCATTTACATATTTTTTCAGTACAAGTCAGAAATTCATTATAGCTTTATCCAAGCGTCCTTCCTTGCACTCATGCCTGCGTGCACGTGCTTCTATGTATATTTATGGCATATATGACCTACCTGGAGATGTAAGCCAAACAAAGTCATGTCAGATATACGAACCACTGAGGGTTTGCCAGGGAGCCGCTCTGCAGTTTGGTTTGGCCGCCACACAGCAGGAGCCATCTTTCTCCCTGTCAGCTGTCATGTGGAGGAGACATTCATCTCTGAGGAGGTAACAAGATTACAGCTCAATGAATACTCTCTGTCTCTGTGGTCCAGTTTCTGCTGCTGAAAAATGTAGCATTTCATAATCTGGGCTGCTTTTATGAAATTGTTTTTTTGATGCTTTCCTCTTGAAGTAGATGTGACAGCCTTGAAAAAATGGTTTGTCTAGTTTGGGACAGAAGCGATTTCTGACATATTTTGATGAAAACATCTGTGCTGATGTACCACTGTCCTTTAACTTTAAATCAAACTGAATCACATTTTAATTATTTTCTTTTTTTATTCAGCTAAAAACAGAAAATGATATTAGCCTAATAAATAAAACTCTTGTACTTTACTCTTGTAAAGTACAGGCACACTGTTACTGAACTGTACCATTATATTAAATTAAAATGAATTAAAATAAAAAAAAATCATATCTTCCAGTTTTTATTTAGACTTTGAGATAAACCTAAAATGTGGAATGACATGTAGTATCCATTACACAGACTTTATACAAACAGTCCCACAACGCAAACCATCATGTTTTAAAGATGCACAGATGTTTTCTTAGACTGGCAGATGAGCAACATTACACCTGTCTGTGATTATGCAAATTGAAGATAAGTGTCTGAAATGACAGTTTACTGCTCACTTATAGTTCTGACTGTTATAGGGAGAAGTGAATAATCAGCAAACGACATTCAACAACAACAACAACATCTAACAGGATTCTTTCTAACACAACACTGTAGCACCTTAAAGTTTGACCTATATATATTCAGTTTTGCTTCTTTACTGGCACAACTGGCACCAAGTCCAGAAGCTGTGATGTGGAAGTGTTTTTCACCGTAAGTGTGTCTTCACCACCCACGCACTGTGCTGTCCCCATAAATTTAGAGATGTAGTAGAAAAACAGGGGTTCGACTCTGGATTCAAGCAGCTGCCTGGTGCTCAGGAGTCAGATGAGAGCAGCAGACGACACTTTCCTCCTCAGCTGGTGTGAAGGGCCTCACTGTTACATAACTAAATATGTAACAAGGTCCTCCTTCTCTTAGTTTTACAGTTTTGATGCAAGTTTAAGTTGAAACAGCGGTAAACTCTCAAATGTGAATGTTAAGATAGTTCAAAGAAATGTGACTAGACTTAAAAAGTAAAAAGTCTCTAAGTTTTGCCCACACATTTATTTAACTTTGCCCAACAAAGTTATGTACAATTAAATTAAGCTCACACTGAATTCTGAATGTTAGGGAATCCCATGCTCCCTGACCCAGGGAAGGTGAATACTGGTCCACAGAGGTCCCTCTTACTCCGGCCACTCACCTGGAACCAGTTGTCTTGGATGGCCCAACCAGGAGCTGTTTCCTCTGACAACACAGCTCCCAGAGTTCATTTATTGAACAGTTAAAGCTTAAATGGCTCTACAGTTGATATACTTTCTTAGATCTAAAAATCTAGTCCAGTGCAGCTTCATGAGGCCTCACGTCACATCTTGACCAACCTGTATAGCTTTTCTCACTATACAGAACTCTGTGCAGAGAGTAAGGGTGGATGAGGAGAGAGTATAGTGCCTCAGCGTAGTGACTCCGATAAATGTCTCAATCGAAGAGGACTGGCAATAAAATCCCATTTCAAGGGTCCAGAGTTTATTTCACTTCAGCAGAAGCTGTGCTTCCATCAGTGGAGCCTGATTATGAATCCACTTCAGCTGCAAAGGGAGAAACGGGCTGCATCTACAGGAAGATAGCAGCAAACCTGTGCCTCAAAATGGCATCACCAAAGCTTGTAATGGTGAATTATGTCTTGATGAGAATGGTTTTTATTTTTTGTCTACTTGTGGGAAAAGAGGCGCAGTAGGGAAAGTGTTACCGGCACTCCTGCACACATTTACCATCTGCCATCAGCCTGCTTAGACCAGGTCAGCACACACACAACCCACCCACACACACAAATACAGATATTTTAATAATTATCAGCCTCCAGAGTTTAAAAATGTTCAGTGACAGTAATTAAGAAGTGACAACTTCATCACATCTGCCCTTGAGGATTCCTGGTTCTTCATATATGTCTGTAAATCTACCTATTCTTACTCCTGAGGCACGTTTGTGATGTTGGTCTAAATAAATATAATTGATTTGAGTTGTTTGTCCTTTATAACTTTCCTTCCACAAAAAGCTCATATGAATTCTCCACTCATCTCAAACTTAATGGGTAGTGCACTATTTTTAAAGGAAATGAGAGGTGCCACTGTGATTGCCTGAGTCTTACCAGCCTCCATCATACTCATTTTAAGAGTCTGATAGATTTTTCCACATTTGCTTCTTTGTTTCCATGGTTAACCTTGGTGCCTAATGCCCCTGCAACCACAAAAAAAACTGAGCATGGCACACTCAACCTTACTTTGCAGGCATTTTCATCCCTGGAGTCTATTGGATCTTTCATGACATGAACAAAAAAAAACAAAAAAAAATGCTTTATGTTTGTTTTGGTTTCCCATAAACCAAAGACAAACTTGTATAGCGTGTGCAGCAGTAGCCATCAGAGCACCACCCACACAGAGTCACACTCAGAAAAGGAAGAACACATTACAGAACCAACCACGCTGTTTGACTGATATGTGGGAAGGATTCCTGTCAGTGCCTGGCAACGAAAACTTTCGAGTCAAAAAACACGAGTCAAACTTTCAAAACGAGGCTGTCACATAGTTAATAGTTTAATGAAACTACAGCTGGCGTTGGTCTCTGACTGCTGGAGAGTGACAGCCTCCAGTGATGTCAGTCAAACCTCATGTTGAGCAGGGACATGACATCAGTGATTAAGTAATAGTCAGTTAGATTCTCCATTGGTTACGCTGGATTGGACTACATGTACCAAGGGATCCAGCCTGCAGATTTCCCACAGTAACATGGCTAACACTTGACCTGTATATGTTCAGGCGTATACACACACACAACAATAACAATGCACCGTATATAAACGTATACGATGAACATAAATAAGCTTGAGACAAAAGACACATTCAAACCGAGCTCCATCACCCCGAGACACATACACACACACACACTTGTTCCACTCTGACATTTCTGGTAACTGGACACCTGCTCTCTCCAGCTCTGACTGACAGGCAGCAGCAGACAGTCCAGATCCAGTCCCAGCTCCTCCTAATTGGATTTGTGAGGCATCCTGCCGCAGGCCTCTAATAGCCTCTTGTAAGCCGCCTCAGGCCTGTTGGGGACCACTTCCTCCCTGCACTGAGAATAAGGGACCTCCTGAAAGGCATTTTTGGCTGAGCACCCTGATTCCTCAGAGCTATTAGGCACTTGTAGATTTTGAGGAGCTTTGACAACAATGTCAGAACAAGAGGACATACGGTAGAAAAAAAAGGAAACAAAAATGGGTGTAAGGCTGTTGCATTAAAAAGCCAGAGTCACTGCCAACCGATGGTGGTTTTGAATTTTGAAATTGTACTACAGTTACTCCAGCACGTTTCCTCAGCTGTATGAGTCTGTGTTTGACTTTCAAACTTAAGCCAGGAAATGAGAAATAAAAAGAACAATTTTAGTGTACAGCATTCATTTTGAACAAATGCATCACCCCTAAAAGGCCACAGTGGAATTTCTTGAATATGCAGTTATTCTTGTCCCATTACAATAGGCTTTTAAGTGAATGCTATAAATGTTGCAAGATAAGTTAAAAAAAAGAAAACTCATAAAAACATTTTGACATGAATCTTACAATATCAAAAAATGTCTCATATTATTAATAAAATTTGAAGATAGATAAAGTAGAGCACTGAAGTGCCAGTTGTTTTGGCTGATTGGCTCCAGGAGTTTGCAGCATGCTTTACAATAATTGTCTTATCCACAGCTGTGTAGCTTTTAACACCCAATCGTATTTGTTCAGGTGTACATCACAGACATCATGGCCTGACAATCACACTATACCAAGGCAGTGGGCTGCTGCAGCCCCCTAAACCACCCCTCCCCCGTGTGCTTTTCGGTGTTGCTGATTTTACTAAGACTGGTGTTCATGTATGTGATATTAGCTCTCTCAAGTTGTCATGTTTGGTTAAAAGCAGGACCTTGCATGTGCTCTACAGCGAGTGTTGTGGTTGCAGTGAGGAAAATATTAATGTGCTCTAAAACAAATATGAACAAAAACATGAAGTTCTTTATTTTATCACATTCATTTATTTTCTTAACGCAGCCAAACTGTGAGTCATATGGCTCATAATTAATAACACACAAAGTCTGACTGCTGCTGTCTTACTTGTGTTTTTTGTTGCATGATTTTATCAGGTCAAAACTGATCATGTTTCTTTTTTGAAATCTTAACTCAGGTCAACTCCTCAAGAAGACAAGATCACACCCTCATTTCTGACACGTAGGCCTGATTTGTTTTCAATTTGTCTGTTTTATCAGTGCAAATCAATAACATGGTTTAGATGTAAACCTCCACTGACTATGTTGGTACAACATGTGAATTCTCAGTTCATGATGTTTGCCTTCACTGTCTGACAAGAAAGTCTTTTATTAAATGACCTCTGAAGAAACTCAACAATTACACTGAGCCAGGGAGAGGGCTTATGAGAAATAACTGTGCTTCTAGAAAAAAACACGATGGACTAGTGGTGAGCTGGTCTATCCGTTCCAGAGCAGAAGAAGAACTAGAACATCAGTGTTGAGTGATTAGAATAACAAAAGTGGGCAGACAGCAAGTGTAGATCTCTGCTGTGGAACATACGTGACCGCCGACTCCATTTTTCAGCCGCCTGCCGCCAGAACGTTTGATCTAGCTCTATTTCTTCATGTCAACAGCCGTGTGTATGTGTGTGTCTCTATAACACAGACACACACACACAGAGAGGCCTGTCCTCCCCCGCGTGAGGTAGTGCGGGAAGTAGGGAGGCAGGGGAGGGAAGCTCTTATATTAATGGCTGCGGTTAACCTGGAAGGGTCAAACCCATTGGAGCTGTTGATGGATCTGGTCTGCAGGAGCTCTCTCTCTGTGTCTCTAACTCTCTCTCCCTGTATCATACACAAAAACACACACACACACACTTGTCCACATGTGTGCAGGCCTGGTTGCATGACCATCAGTCTGTGGTTGTCCAGTCACAGAGTGATGACCGCTGCTGTGAAGAGAGATGAAGATGATGAGGAGGGGAGGGCAGCACGGACCCAGAGATGGTGGAAAAAAGATGATGGATATAAAAGAGCAAACTGTGGAGTTTTAGTTACAGGCATGTTTATCAGAGACACAGGAGGAAGGAATCATGTCACAGGATGAGGTAAACCTCAGTGGGTGGAGCCACATTAACAACAGTGTTTCACGATACTGAATCAGAGGAAGGACGTCTACAAACAAAAATAACTTTTTGACTTTTTGACTAAGGTGCATTTTACTTAAACTAACTAAAGCCACCTGGTCAATGTTGGGAAGGAGTATGGTCATGGTTAAACAAAACTATTAACTGTTAGTAGGAGTCTCTGTTGTCAAAGTCATGCTTTCACTCAACCACTCACTCTGATATCTCCACCTACAGCTTTGGAGGTGCTAACATAACAGTGTCACACTACTTTGGCCTTTGCCTGTCAGAGATAACAATCCTTATTTTTATAGCCACAAGACATCACTTGTTGGATCCAAACATACAGTAGGCGCACACAAGTTGGTGCAAACCAAGGACAGTTTGTCACACATTGCAATTAAAATGTGAGGCAGAGCAGTAACAACAGTCTTGCTATATTGCAAGATCATCCAGCAGCAGACAACAAACAAACCAGTGCTTGCATGCACATGGTTTAAGCATCAATAATAATCTGACTGACAGTGTCAAGTGGATTCAACAAGAGACACACCACAGAAATGTATGTTCTGTACTTTATTTTACTCCACAATAAATCCCAGTCTTGACCACTTTATAACCACTTGACTTATCACTGGTTAAACTTGAGAAATGAAAAACTAAAGCTAAGTGTGGCAGCAACAGGGGAAACGTTGGGAAAAGTGCTCTGATGTTATTGGACTCGAATCTCTACCAACTGAAGTTATCTCATGCCTTCACTGATGTCTTGTGTCAATCACTGATATAAAAAAAAAGGCTATAAGATATAGAATATGATAGTGAACAGATGAAATCGTAGATAGAGGACTGGTAAAGTGATAAAGATGGGAAGGATGGTGAGAGGAGGTACAGTAATGTTCAGAATAAGGCCAAGAAACACCTCACTGCAACATCAGGCAACAGACCCCAACACAGTTTCCATGGACTCTTCAGGATCAAAGCCCCGTGTTATGATGTGTGCAGATAACGCACTCGGGTTTGTACTTTTGAATAGCAGCAACCAGGAAGTACCCCAAGGAAACAAACTTGTTTCCAAACCAAAGCATCTGACACAAGTTACAGTCCTAATTGAATCAAGCCCACCGTTCCTATAAACAGGGTTTCCCTACGATGCTATCCACCGCCGACTGTGATCTCAGAGCAAAACAAAAGGATGACATCAGCAAGGAAACAGAAGAGAGAGAAGAAGACATGCTCCCAATTACATGACGGTGTCATACATTAAAGAACCAGGACTGCGTGTTTTAGGAGAAACATAGTGGTGGGGCCACATGGAAATGGCTACTATTGATGAATGAAGAGATTAACTGTGTTTAATGAGATGAGATGACTGTTTCCAGGCTACAAGGGTCAGGTCTAATTTTTGATGGAGTTTAAAGGATAAGGTTCATTATTACTACAGTCAGTGTAGCCTGATACATGTATTTCTTATTCTTCTGTGCCACAGAGCTTCATTGTTGTCCCATATAATTTTTTTTTTAAAGAATTTGTCTTCAGTTGGAACCAGAGGACTTGGGGTTGACAGCCACAGACAGGGCAGAGACGTCAGAAAGTATTGAGAGACGAGTGAACACAGGTTTATTTTGGTTTCTTCACGGGATATGTTGACAGTAGGAAAAATAAATAGGAGGAAACGGAAAGGAAATGTTTTATTTTAATTGTCTTAAAGGATAGTGTTAATCTACGTTTTTCTTATTTTCCAGAAGTATCAGCCCTCAGCCCTAATCCCATTAGCTCCTACTGAAGATGTAAATCTCTCCACCAACCAGTTAAATTACAGTTTACATCCATGTCTGTCCAGACTAATATGATATATGTAGTGAAGACTCTGAAGGAATTTAATCAGCAGTTTTAAGTGTAATTGCAAAACATTATGATTTCTAAGTGAAGCTGACCTTTGACCTTTTGAATATAAACTGTCATAACAACCATTTTATCCTCTTAGACATTTGTGTGACATTTTCTCATAATTAACGTATGATTTTGAAGAAATTCTACTACAGCATTCTTGAGATATCGCGTTCACGAGAATGGGACGGACAGACGACCCAAAACCATAACGCCTCCGTCCACAGCTGTCGGCGGAGCAGAGGCATTTCCTGAAACAACTGGACACCATAACTTTAGTAAAACTATAGATTTGTAAACATTACTCAGGCAGGAGAAAATGGACTATTTTCAGCAGCGGATTTATAAACATTAGGTGCTCTGGTGCATACTTCCAGCAGCTGAACAGTAGATTTACTGAGGAAAAACTGCAGCGCCCACATTGATCATAACAAAGAAAACCTCCACTCCACATGCAGAGGGATGACTCGCTCATGTTGTCAATAGTTTTTGAGCTCTATGGGACAGAGGAATGAGGCTTGTTGTTGGCTGGTCTTATTGATGGGATTTGTTGACAATGAGAAAAAAAAATATATATATATCAGCAGCCATACCCTTTAATGTAATCCTTAAGAAAAGTGCAGCCATACTGGAATCAAGTGACATTCATTTATTATGCTTTCACCAGATAAAGTTATAACACCAACACAATATTAAAATCTGCCTCCTCTGTCTGCGTCATGTACCTGTGATACAACACAGAGGCAGGCCACAGAAATTACAGAGCTTTGCTGCAAAGCACACAGACACGTTAGTACGTCAAGTCAGTTTGTCTCCGCCGCTGCTCATCCTCAGTCCTGAGCTGGAACGAGGGAGAAAGATAAAAGGCGCAGGTAAAGAAAGCTTATTCACAGTGCCTAGAAATGTGGCAGTGGTTTGGGACCCCTCCCTCAGGGTCCACATTTACTCATAATGAGATCAAATCCCACCGGAGCCTTTAGTATTTCTTGCTTCACCTGCCTTTCATTTCTTTCATTGTCAATAAAGAGGAAGCAGTGAGGACTGCCCGACCCCCATGAAAGAACAAGGAAAGCTTCTTCACGTCCCAGCTCTCACCTCCACAGCTCACGAGGGTTCATCAATTGTCGGGTCTGATGAGAAAGGACTGTTTGTGGGCTGTAAAACACTGCACTGGACATGGCCCTGAAAGTCTTAATGATATGAGTGTATTGCTTTAGTTAAGCTTCATGAAGGTCTACACTGTCTCCACCTTTCAAAAAACTGTTTTTGAAAACTCGATTCAGTATTTTAACGTTAAATCTGCTGCACCACAGATCTGCCTCAGACCAGAAACACAGATGATTACCTGTCACACGTTATGACCATTTAAATTTTCTGTCACCAGCTTTTTGAATATGAAGAGAACAACAAATCTAAACACATTTTCCTCTGGTGGTCTTCATTCAGACCCTGTTTTTTTTTTTTTACTCAGAGGGTATAATTCTGGTTTTGAGTTATATGTGATGCAGATCTAAATTCAGGGCAGTCACTCAATGGCTGACTTTCATTCACGACAGCAAATTAAGTGACATCTAGTCTGTAGATGACAAAAGAGCTATTTTTGAATACGATTTCAGACTCTTTGGGCAATCATCCATCATTTTCTACTAAAAATCTTTTTCCATACATTATCCAGACTTTCCAGACATGCACAGAAACCCTGATCACATGGCCCAGGAGATGTTAGCCGTGTGCTCCTTGGCCTTCATGCGCAGTACAGCAATGCTGGAAGAGCGCCTCTCAAACTCAGGCTTGGTCTCGAAGGCGTGGTGACCATTGGTGGCCGGTGTGAGGAGAGAGTCTGCACTGAAGAAGTTGTTGAGGGAGACGTGCCCAAACTGATTCTGCTGATTGGGAAAGCCCATGTAGCCGTGGTCAGCGGCACCAGCGGCCGAGCGGGGGGAGTGCGAGTAGGAAGTGACGCAGGGTGGGGAGCCTCGGGGCAGCATGCAGGAGGAGACCACGGAGCCACCAGAAGCCGGACTCGGCCACAGGTTGTTGGAGATCTGTTGGGTGAAGAAGGTGTTAAATACTGGGAAGAATGACTCTCATCAGGAGGGTCCACTGGAACACATTAATAATTTATGTACAAAAAATTCAAATAAACACAGTAGATTTTTTTTTTGAGAATTAGCATGTAAGGCAGGTGTTTAGATGGATAAATAATCAGTGATGAAGATCATGGCAGACAGTCATAAGCTCTGAAAAAGCCAGTAAGCAGACCTGTTGAGTTGAGATTATGTTGTCACACAGTATAGATGTAGTTTATAGAAATATTTTAGTTCTGCATACTGCCCTGAAAACCAAAAAGAAAACTTTTTATGAACTAATCTAAAAATATCTCTTTTACTGTCTGTGCATGCCTGTCAAAACCCAACTGTTCTTTTAGGAAGCTACAGAAAACACCAACAGAGAAAAGAATAAACAAAACATATCTACATATTCAAAAAACATGTAGCTCTGGTTACAGAGTGTAGTTACATGCAATGCAGAATAATATTATGTTAAATGTTTAATTAAGAGGACAAAAGGGCAAATGTCTTATATACACATTGGAAATGTAAAAGGTTTCACTCATAATTCAAAGAAAAACACCTTTTCTCACTTAACTCTAATGGTATCTGGGCATTCAGTGAGTTTTATTATTATTTTATTTGCCCAGGTTTTCGAGATATCTGGGGCTCCATAAACAGTGTCCTGTGAGCAGTTTTTACAGGAACTGTTTCAGAAGAAACGGTCCCTATGAAAACTGTTGACAGTTACGCCTGTGGATTATCCAGTGAAACAGTGACACTCCTCCTGGAAAAACATGTTGGTGTTTAATTTTCATAACACTGTGAGTGTCATCACTTAATTCCCATACATGACTGTTGTACTGGGCCTGGAGGCTGAAATCTCAGAGACAATCTTAAAATCTGGACAAATTAAACCAAAACTACTGGCATGACTGTACCAAATTTCACATATTTCTAAAATTCATCAAAAGAGATTTGTGCAGCTGCTCTTGGTATTTTATTAGAGGGTCAGAGAGCAGACAAGACAGTCAGTACAGGGCGAAGATATAAACCCATCTGGTCGACACACAGCAAACACTGCATAACTGATTTTTAAGGCAGGAGCGTCACTCCACAGAACAGCATGTCGTGAAGTGCAGGCTCCGCTCTGACAGCTCGGTCACATTAAAATGACTTAATTCACTCTGAGGCAGTTCGTTTGGTCTCACTTGCCAAGATTTCAATCAAACTGAGAGGAGAAGTCTATGTTAGTGAGAAGCATGTAAAAAGCATGCAAATTCATTTGTTCCTTAATTGTATCTGGTCAAAATCAAGCCACTGAAACAAGCAACTACAGCTTTCTTCATTAGAATAAATATACCCAAATTATTACCCATAAATGCACCAAAATATCCTCCAAACATTTTACATCTCTAAACAAATCTACCTGCACTGTGTTCAAAAAAGTATACTGACTGAACCGACTGGCTATTGTTCAGCAGAGGACAACACCTTTTATAGCCTACAGAAAATTTTAACAAATACCAGAAGCCAACTGTGGTTTGATAAAGAGTAAAAGTCCACTTTGACAGTTAGATAAACTTCCTTTGTAGCACAAAAATGTGGCTGTGGCATGAGAATCCAAGGCTTCCTAACAGTGCCTTCCTGGCCACATGTGCCATTGATAAGCTGAGCTTCAATCTTTGCCCGAAAAGCGGCAACAATGGCCAAAACCTCATAACAAAAGAAAAAAAAAATCCAACTCTTTAAAACCAAAAAAGAACGCAATCCATGTCCACTGTGTTTAGGGAGACAAAAACACCCACTACCACCACAGTTACTTGCAAGTGGGTCCATTTAATGACAGTAATCTGCATCAGCTGTAAGAAAGGGCATGGCTGGTATCCCGGGCTATCTATCAGAAACATGTGTGAGGAAAATAAGAGACAGTCCAACAGATATTTGACCTGGTCTTGGTCCAGGGCATAGCAGAGCTGTGACTCTAACGTCTTTCTTACAATTCTGCCTCTTTGAATTCGACACATAAGCTGCTTTCTTTCAGCCTAAAATGTGAAGACACACACGTCTGAAAAGCCGCTGCCTGTATATTTCCTTCTGTGAGAAAGCAGGCTTGACAACACTCAAAGGCCTAATCTCAGTTTCAGATAGGGAACACCTACCCAAAGGACAAACTGACACTCCGCGTCTGCTCTCACCTCATCTTGTACCTGACCTTTGTCCAAACTGCAAGATAAATGTTCAGATAACATGAAATCTGATATTAGGCCATTCATTCAGCCATGACACCTTGCAACCTCTCTAATCAGTGCTCAGGCTCTTTTCTGAAGATGGCTTTCATAATAAGTGATTAACTGAGCACCAATGACAGCCGAATGGTCTCTGCAATTTGCTGTAACTGACAAAGTGAATATTTTAGAGGAGAGGACTTGGACGAAAGAAGAACTGAGGTCACAGGCCGCTGTGAGCGTTACGCACCATCGGCGTCCTTTACGCACAAAATGCTTTAGAAGAACAGATTTAAACTTCCATCAATGTTCATTTTGCACTTGCAATAAAAACCGTAACATTCAGAGAAACGTCGGGTAAAACGTGCCTGTGTGTAGCTGTCGGTCCTCGGTAACACTGATAAATCGTAGGTGGCTGCGAAGTGAGTCTTGGCCTGTTGGATCTGCCCGTAGCGCTCTCTCTTCCTCCACTTTGCTCTTCTGTTCTGAAACCACACCTGGTTAGGGGGAAAAAAAACAGAGGAAATTCAAATAAAATGAGACAAAACAAAAATGTATTAAAAAATAATGAGACGTTTCCACAAAATATGACGAAATCTGTCTCCAAAAGAATCGACCAGAATTCTGGGAAATAATCAGTTCAAACAGAACTGAAGCAGAATAAAACGAAAAAACGGTAAAGTAAAAAAAACAACAACTATGTGTTCAATTAATTTATTAGCTTGAACTAATAAACGTATGTTGGGGTGTACACATATTATCCACGTTGATAGATTTTTTTTACGAACAGCGGCGCATTGCTCTTGATTTATGTTTTTAACCCTCCTTTCTTTATTTTATGGTTTATCTCCAAATTTGAAACTTAAAAAAATAAGAGTCTGGTGATAAACTGTACCTGCACTCTGGCCTCTGTTAATTCCGTCCTCATGGCCAGCTGTTCCCTCACATAAACATCTGGATAGTGAGTTTTCTGAAACACTTTCTCTAGCTCCTCCAGCTGCGCGCTGGTGAATGTCGTCCGGTGTCTCCTCTTCTTGCTGCTGGACACGTTGCTGTCGCACTTGTCTCCCATGTCGTCCAAATCCGTTTTCTCCTGCCCGGTTGTCACCGGAGACGCGCGCAGAGTGCAACAATTGTCCATCGACCTCCCGAGGTCAGAGTGCAAAGTGTCGTCGTCTGTTTTTGGCACACCGTAACTGGCTGCAGTGAACAAGTCACGAATTAATAAGAATTCAAGTTTACATTTTCCATGTCAATACATTGTAACTGCATCTTAAAGCATTCAAAAATAAATCAGTATGAGTGTGGACTGTACAAATTACTTGCTACTGATCCCAGTTATTTAAAAAAAAAATCTAAATTAGAAGTCAACTTTTTATCCTTTGTTTTATATCAACACAAACGTGGAATTAAAAAAAATATATCACCAAAGAACATCTTCAAAAATGTAAAAATGGCGAAAACAGAAAATAGTTACAAAAGAAACCACATCTACTGGGAATAACTGCACCCCAGAAATGAAGCGTCTGAAAACTTTGGGACAAAAAAACTAACGATTAGATGATGACTTTCCTTAAATTTAAGTTTTTCTTTTTCTCCTTAACTCGCCCACGGATGCACAGATGATTCTAAAACCGCAGTGTTGATGCACTAAAAGTCAAAAGTTCCAAAACTCAAGTTTTTACGCACCGTTTTGGTCTCCGCAGGGCGAGGAGCGGTGTTCGCCGCTCTGAAGCCCGAAGGCCTGCACGCACTTTGGGGAAGGCTTGGTGAAATACTGCGCGCTGTCCAGGCTCTCCATGACTTGGTCCATGTAGTAATCGCTGCCCTTCATCGCTTGACTTTTCAAGGCAAACTTATCCTCCATGTACTCCATCATCCTACCCGAAATCCGCTCGCTTTAATCAAATGTCACCATAAAAAAAAGAAAGAAGGAAACTAATCGCTGTCGCGCAACGATTAGGAGCGAAGCTTTGTAATGCAATAATTTGCCAATGGAGTTAATTTGCTCTGTCTTGAAGGCACAACGGTTTTATAGCCCCAAAGAGAACGGGATCCTTAAAGAGCCCCCCTCCTCCCTGAACTCCTCCTACGACCCGAATCCAAACCAAATAGCAGTTTGAAATGATTCTAAACCCACAACGACTCTAAGAGGACACAATCAAAACTGGCTTTAATTTACAACATATTTAGACACAGAAAAAAGAGGCAATCATTTATCTACAGCGACAAGTTGTGACTGCAAAAGGGATTTAATCAGTCTCGCTGCTCTCTGCTGCTCATTCATTTCGTTTTTAGGCATTTTAACCTGTTTGGTACCGGATTAAAGTGAACAGCAAAATAATCGAAAAGTATGGAAAATAAACATCTATTTACTTCATTTTACTTTGTTTATTCTATTCGACAAACTCTTCTTTATACTCTTAGATTTATTGTAATCTAAGAGATTTGTTAGGCATCACTTCAAGCCTATAAACAGGTTATGTCACGAATTGGAAATTTACACATTTGACTAGAAAAGGAAACGCATTTGGACTTTTAACAGGAAAAAAACTAAATGAATGTTGTTGTTGTTTTTGTTTTTTTTTTAGTTCAATAAAAGCATGGCGGCTTAAAGAAGAGCTGTTTGACGCATAGATAAATCAAACATCTATAAAAATCTGTCTCCAAATTTGCTTTCGTATTTTCATTTTTCTGAAATAGCAGAAATTACATTAATCTAATCGTTATTAACACGCGCTCGCGGTCAAACAGGATTTTAATTAAAGGATTTATTTTTTTTTATTTTTAAGTCCTGATATTTTGACGAAAAGACAAAAAATACATATACTTCATTCATTATTCGATATCCCGGTGCTTCAAACTAAGATCTATTTTAATCTAATGTCCAGTATGTCCTTAACTGTTAATAACATTTGGATTCGGCTGCAGTGAATAATTATTATTTTGGTTTATTTAATGTAAATCTAGTGTCAGCGCTGTTCGGTACTTTGCCGACTGTTATCCACAAGCTGCAGATTGGTTCTGTGAAATCATGTTTTGTGTTAGACGTTCGCTAAATTATTGATTTTTTTTTTTATTTGGTACAAAAACGTAAAAGCCAAACCACGCTGTTAAATTAAAGAAGACTTCTGTCTTTAGGTCAGTGTAAAGTCACAGTGTATTTCCCTGAACTTTGGCATTTTATCCGAATAAATAAATAAATAAAAAAGCAGGATTAATATTTGACATCCAGAGTCCTGTGAAAAAAGTATTGACCTTCTCTTGCTTGAATTAAAGACCAAACATCCTCCTCATGCAGAAAAGTTGAGTTTCAGTTAACCCAGCAGCTCTGAGGAGCAGACTCACTGGACCCAACAGGGAGGTTTTCAAAGAGGACAGGAAGTGTGCTTCTTCTATTTCTCCTTATTGGAGGAATTATGTTACCACTAACCAAAGCCTATCTCCCACCTACACATCTCCACCCAGAGCCACGCCACCTGCCATGCACACCATGCATAGCTTTGGTTCGCTCTAGGGTCAGTGGCAGTTACGTGGGGCTGCACAGTGCCACGGGAGAAAAAATAAAAATAAATAGAAGTGCTCTTAAGTAGCAGGGGGGTGTCTTATTGGGCTTCTAAGATGACCTGGCACACTGGCTCACGCTGAGGAGAAAATGTGAAAAGTTCACTGTGGTTTGGTTGGTCTTCGGCTGGAAATTCCTGCCACAACAGATGCTGCACGGGTTTGCAAAGCTGAAGGGCTCGGTCACCTTTAGGCCCATCAGTCAGACTAATTCTTTTAGTGCTGCCACCACCATGTCATGTGAGCCACCTGGAAAGATCTACAGCTTCACTTTTAATATGCAAACATGTACTGCCAGTTTGTTTTGACATTATGTAGCACTCATCATTTTCAAAATATCATTGAACTGAACTAATTATCTTTCATTTCAGTCTTAATGTGACTGAACATAGTCCAGCACAACCAAACCAGGGCCAGAGCAGCCAAAATGTGCCACTTCAGAAGAGAGAAACATGACATCATGATGTCTAAAATCACCCTTGGGACTAATTTAATCTACTGAAATGTCTTCAAAACGACCAGAGTTTGTTTTCCCCTCAAGCTTATGAATGTCATTTGAATCTGCAGAACATTTGGCTCATAAAGCTGAATATCACAAAGTAAAAGCAGCACATTTATGCTTTTAAAGTTTGTTTTCATTCTATTTGTTTGTCTTCTGTTTTTTCCAGGAGTCAGGCATTCCTGAGCACTGAAAAGCTTCAGCTCTCAGGCACTTTACTAAGTCATCTGGGTTCATGTCGACATGTAACACAGGTCACCTGTGACTGAAACCAGATCAAACCAGCAAGTAAGTTCGGGCCAGGCTAAATCCAGATGCTGTGATACAAGACTGAAGCAAATTTTAATAAGAGGATGAGACTTTGTCTTGCATAACCACTTTAACGTCCGCTTTTATAGAAATAATATCAACAGAGCCACCAACAATCAGGAAAGGCAAGGTGAGTCCACACATTTTAAAATACACTTAACAAATTTAGGATCAACAAAACACAGATCTAAAGAGCTTCTACGACTGGTGGGTTTGGACGATGATATTTTTCATTTTGATATTCATTTCGTTTAAAAGATGAAATTAGTCAAAATAACATTTGTCAAAAGAAGCATAAACACATGGAGGACCTATAACAGCACAGGGTCACAAAAAGCTCTGTATTGTAAACACTTTGTTATATAATGATTATTGAATCCAGTTGCAGAAAGAAAATGCTGGTTATCATTTAAAAACCAGTTAGACAAACCTGGAAGAACTTTTCTCCAGAACATAAATCATACCACTGATCAGTGCTTTTCAAGAGTTTTCTTCCCGTAATCTCAGCTCTTACTGCGATACAAAAACTACAATGCAATTATATCATATGATCTGCAATTATTGAGCAATTACTTCACATTTTATAAGATGCATAAAATGTGTGTGTGCATCTACAGACACATACTGTATGTACACATGCATATACACTTATTTCCATTCATGTTCTCTGCATCTCTGTCAAAAATACCAAACATCTTACAAATACAAGTGATTCTGTTCTAAAGTGATCCCAGTTTATAAATGTGAAAATGCGCTTTGACTTGTGCAGAACAGTTTCTGCTTGTGTGAGTTTATTCCCCGTTTCTTTAAAGTTGAGTTCACATTTCCAGGAGAGCTTGCACATTCCTCAGGGTTTATATCCATTTCCCCTTTTTTTTCCACTTTGGCTGGAGGAGCTGCTTAATTGTGTCACAAGGCAGAAATAAATAAGTAAAGACCATCTCCTCTTCATTTTTCTTTGGAGGTTATTTTGATCCTGAAGTATTTCCAGTGCTGAGACTAAGTGAAGTCATATATCTCTGAAAAATCACATAACATACATAATTTTCTTTTAAAAATGTTTCCACCCAATCCTAATAACTTTATTGGTCTTTTTGTGATTTACTGCCAACGTGAATGACAAATGTAACAGCTTCTTCACATGACCAGCACTAGACCTCAGATCAGCTTTACCTAGTTAGTATGTCATACTGCCTGCACACATGTGTACTGTAGTTTGTCTATTGTGTGTCTTGCACCATCTTTTAGTATTAGAGGCACTATTCTCATCAGAATATGCCTCAGTAGAGTCTATCAGTAATTTTTGGACTATTGCCACCAAGAGAAACCAGTGTTTTTGCATGTTTTAGCCTATTTATTACAAATAATTTACACTTTACATTGCAGCTAATTATTTTATCCAAGATATGTTGTATTTTAGAAATGTTATTATCTTTCCAAGCAGCCAATGGTTTCCATTAATTTACATATAAAGTTATCATCACACCCTTGAGATGTGCTTGAGTCGTCAGTGTATTCATTTTATTATGACTATATTATTGTAATGCAGTGATACAACAACACTGTGAAATCATTAGCGCAGGCTTGAAGTTCACTGTGATTAATTATACAGCTCAAGCAAGTTTCATGAGTCTGCTAATTTATTTTCAAACATACAGAATTGAATAGAAACTTACAGCTGCCTGGAAATGTTCACAAAAAAAAAATCTAAACCTCTACAGTATGCATTAAAAATGGTGAGCAATAACATGCAGTTTTAATTTGTAACTAGAACTTGCAAATGCACTGTTATGGTCCTTTAATGCATCTGAAGACAGAACTTGGAGTTATTTGGATACAAAACCTCAATCTGCCAGACTCCATTTGACAACATCTGCCGATTTGAGGGCAGGGCAGTCTGGGCTCAGAGGGACATTCTTCATCTTATCTAAATGTGTGGTGGAGCCCTCATTTCACCAGGCAATGGATTTTGGATGTCTTAGGTTACATATAATTTACCCATAACCCCAAAAGTAAACTCATGTAATGAAGGCTGGTGGACGATGGTTTAACAATATAATTTCAGAAGCAGTACTTGTAGAGAAAAAGTCTACAAGCCAAAAACCTTTTGGTACTTCTACATCACCTGTCTGATAATGCTGTACGTGCAATAAAAATCAGAATTTTCCAGTATCACAGCTGTATAATGACAATTTGATGACAGAAAAACACCCCTTTGATGTCCCTCAGGGGGTCTGACGAATCAGTCTCCCCCTGAAGGAAGACAGTGGTCTTGGGTTTCACAACAGCCCCCAAGTGGGCAGGACCACCACGTCTCTGGCATGCGCCATTCTCAAAGACAAAAATCCCCATCAGCTCGTGTACAGTCAAAACACACCCTCCAGACATGTGTAAGTGAAAGATAGAAGGAAAATAAATAGAGAGACATGCATTTCCTGCCAGGGAGCCACTCTGCAGCTCTGACTATTTGTTTTGATATTCATTAAGTTATCATTTCCAGGCAGCGGACCAGCGAGGAACCTCCACGCCAGAGGTTCCCTGCCTCCGGCCGGGCAGTGTTTGTGAACGGACGCCTTAGCTCTCCAAATTCAAATACACAGACAAGGCCATTATAATCCACGACTGAAAATAAAGAAAACAGGCTTCTAATTCTAACACCAATGTTTGTGCTCAGCTCATAAAAGCAGTAATTTCAAGCCTACTGTTGGTGAGCAGGAGCTAAATATATCCACAGGATGGGGAAATTGCTCTTAAATTTCTGGGTTTTATTAAACTTTACTCTTAAGAGAGTACAGGAGAAGTGGAAAAAGTACAGCTGCATTTTTTGTCAAGTGAGTACACAGAAACCAAAGTTCAACATGTTAAGAAACATGAATCCACAGGTATTTCAGGTCCTGGTTCTTATTTCCTGCCATCATTTGCATATGAAGCGTGTCATTTGCGGAAGGTTTGTGACTTTGCTCCATGTGTTTTGGTGCTGGTTGGCTGCGATCAGGCACTGATACTTGAGCAGAATCAACATAACAGAACTGCCTAAGGATATCTGGGCTGGTCTAGGTCCAATTGGTCTTAATTAATTTTCAGGAGAGGGAGCCCAAGTTTTCAGCTGAGTTTAAAAAGAACAGCTGCAGGGGGATTCAGTTAAAGTGATTAGCACTAGCATTATAACTCAAACTAAATAAAGTCTTCTTCTTGGAAGAAAGAAATAGCCATTTCACACTGACACTTAGTGGCTAAACTCCTAAAAAAGATTTATTTTAATGTCTTAAAACATCAAATTTGTGCTATTTTGCAAGAAAGCATGTTAACAAGGTACCATGACTGTGAGAATTTCTGATGCATATATATATATATATTGAAAATGCTGGATTTTTGTAGGTAGATGTATCAGGGTTAAAAAGGTAAATAAAAAAAGGGAAAAAAATACTTCAGCTGTATCTGCCTTAAGCAGTGTTGGGTCAGTGCAGGAAAAAAGGTGTTATGGTTATGGAGGAGTTTGTGTTTTACTTGAGCACTTTGTCCCTCTTCTTGCCCCCTCCCCAGCCGCCACTCAACTGGACAGGGTTGTCTCGGAAGGAGATGCGCTCCTTTTTTAACGGAGCAGACATGACTTGCTTAGGAGATGGATCCTCTTTTCCTGGAGACAAAGTGTGAGAGGAACATGTCGATATTTCACATGTCAAATGAGCAGTGTAAAATCAATGCATCACAGACTTCAAATGGTAATCCATAATACTCTTGCTTTTGCAATGACATCTTCACTGCTACAAATTCACTGCTGTTAAGTTCTTGCAATACTTAGATAAATAACAGGTAAAATAAAACAGGTTTATATGGTAACTGTCACTTGTCAGAGTAGTAGTGTATCAGTTTTTGTACACCTGTGGATTTTTTTCCTAGATGGACTGAGTCGCAATGAATTAATGAATTCATAGAATTATCGTTACCGTGTGACTTTGACTTTCTGTACTTGAAAGGGAAGAGCATTCATTTTAGATTGGGTAACTAAAATCTAAACACAAAAAACAAATGGCTGACCTGGTAATAACTTATTTTTGATTTTCCATGGAATGAGCCAATTAGGAATTGAAAAGAGCTGCTTACGAAATGTAAAAGCTTGGTTGACTCTTTATATCCTTACTTTTTACTTCAGGACACAATTTTAACCTTAGTTTGTAGATGAAGTGTGTGTGACTCAGTAGACAGTACAGAGTTTAAGTTTTGTGTTTGTGTGCTCAGTCTCCCAGGGACACTGTGTGCTGCATCAGAGGCCCTTCCATTTCACCTGGGGATCAGTACAAAGCTTTTCAAACACACAGAACAAAGGCAGCTCTTCTATCGGGCATGATGCATTCCACGTGTAGAGCCGAGGCCCACGGTCTCCACGGCCACCCCACACAGGGAGCCAAACAGCAGGGAGAGCTCTGGGGGAGGTATGAGGCCTGGGACGCATCGCAGGTACAGAACCGGTTCCAAATATCTGCACAGCTGGCACACTGTATAGAATATCCCTTCACTGACAAGTCGCACCTAATCGCATCTCTGCAGTTTTTGATTTTACACACGTCCATGGTGTAACACTGTGCTTTTCCTCTCCTCAAAGTTTATGTAATGTAGTTTAAAGATAAACCACCACAGTCTTTTGTGTTTGTTTTCAGAACCTTCAGTCCAGCTTTGGTGGCTGAATTTAGTTTATTAAAGACTTTTGTACAATTATCTGTTCTAAATCGAAAACAGAACCCAAAACTTGGTGCACATGTTACTAATTTTAATGTAAGTTTTGCAGTCATGCTATTAAATGCACAGAGATAAACAAATGGCCACACATTTGACCCAACCGCTGTGACCAAACAAATTGTTTTCGATCATTTTACTCCTATTATGGTTGAACAGCGGACAAAATTGAGGGAGCAGATATGCAACTTAAGTGGTTTCCTCTGCACACGTAATGAAAATATTTTGTGGGCCTGGAAATGCATTTTATGGCACCGTCCCAGCAAGTGGTGAGTATCAGATTGCAACAGGTTATAGAGTAGGTTATAGAGTATTTATGTAGTCTTTACTTTTGTGGCAAACTAAGTGAACCCTCTAACTTTAAACCTTCACTTTGATGTGTGTATGCCACATCAGGGGCAAAGAATATACTTTATGATAAATAAATGATGACTTTTTTTTTGAGTCACACTCTTTTACTGACTCATTTAAGTTGACTACGAAAAACATTTTTATCAAAGAAGCTACACTCCTATTTTCCTGATTTGACCCGTGTAACCAGTTTAGATGCCCTTTCCAAGTTTATGAAATATCTAATTGGCTTTATCAGAAATGCTCTTGCGTTACTTTCAATTTGCCCTACACAATTTTGATTAGCTGTGTTTTCATCAGTGCAGACAAAGAGGCTTTCTTTCTCTCCGCTGTACTCCTGAGGAGAACAACAGTCTGCCTGCTTAGCACGACGACATTCGCTCCTGCTGCACCTCGTGGATATCATTTTGAAATCATCCTCGGAATCCAATTTGGCTTCGTTAACAGGGACAGGGCTCTCCTTCACTTGGATTCCTGGGCTTGTTTAATGTGATCATCTGCTGTCAGCTTGTCAGTAGCATCTTTGTCACTCAAACTCCTGAGCCCCACTCCTCCTGACAGAAGGGCTAGTCATCCTTCACTGAAAGGACTGATTTTTTTTTCCTTTCTGCCTGTTTCCTGTCAGAAGAGAAATTCACGGCACTCTGTCCCCTGCCCGACCTTGTGGCACTCCTCCCCTCCCACAGCAGCCGACCAGTGGACTCAGTCTGGGCTGAATAAGCAGTCGCCTTTATCCCTGGCTCTATGCACTCAGGTCTGAGTGACCCGAGACCCGCTGGTGCAAGTGTGCAAACACTGGAACATCTGTACACATGTACTAAATGTACATGTACTGTACATACACATGAATGTGCACACACAGATATGCACAAAAACTTCTCCTATGTTACAGCAGTCTATGATTCCTTAGCTCTGAGCGCAAAACTGCTCGGAAAGTTTGACTTTGGCCCATCTCCCCTTCTACTGTTAGTAATAACTGTAGAAATAGTGAGTTTGCTTAATCAGCAACTGGCTGATACATAGCTCAAATATAGCTCCAAAAATATGGGGATATTGGTAAATGCATAGCTAGCTTACCTGTTGTATAAAGCAGGTACAGTGTTGCTGTTAGTTATATTTACTGTTGACTTCATGAATTAAATTTGAGTATTTTATGTTACTATGTTCAGAACAACAATCAGATCTTCTGCAATAACAAATATTTGTAATTGTCCATCCATCTATCTACAGCATCTACCCACACAGCATACACAGTATATACTGTATATTTTATATGTCTGCATGATTCCTAACTTCCAGAACAATCAATAAAACATGAGTAAAACCTCTTTAAATAGCATAGAAATGTCTCTGTGACCCTGTCTCTGGATTACTGGTTTTTGTAAGAAAAGGTTATAACAGAGTAAGTGACACAAATAATTTGCTTTAAGGGAATAGCGGCCCTAACTTGCAAAGCATTTTAAAATACATGTGTGTGTTATTCGGATTCTGTTGAAAGTTTAGTTTTAAATTTCCAGTAACAATGATCTTCGGTAGAAAATAGCTGTGAAGTTCACAAAACTCACTTGCATGACCCAAAGAGTTTCTGCGAGGATAATTTCTTTCTTTGCTGGGCTGGGCAGCTAAACTGCTGTTGGCCCGCAATCCACTGGCGTGATGTAGACGTTCTGTGTACCCTGGGTCAGCCTGCACACACAACACACAGAGACACACAAACACACACATACACACACGAATGAGGCCCAACATGACACGTCTCATGCAAGCAGTCCAGTATTTTGAAAAACTTTCAACAAGCAGCGGCTCTGCAGTCTGAACATATCTAAGAAACAGGAGGAAGGGGGCGGCTCCTCTTGCCAGTGATCATAACTCAAAGTGGTGTATAACGGCACAGGAAGACCTGCGGTTTCTGACTTCAAAGACCTCACGAGCATCAGTATCGTTCTCGGGTTCAGGCAAACTGCTCCAAAGTGACATTGGGATTTCTGCAAGTGAAATGAAGAAATTGCAGCCAGCTGATCCAACTGAAAGTGTCACTGTGGAGCTAAACCTCAGACTCACCTCCCCCCCTTTCCTTCTTTAAAGCAAAGCTGATGAGACAAGGCTCCAGGAGAGTGAACCTACAACACGGGACATGACTCTGACTGGCGAAAGTAAATACTGCATACCTCCACATACATGCAATTGCCCCCCCAGAAAAGATTCAAATCAAGACTCACTGTCATTCTACTGAAGTGAATGAGCTGCAGGGGAAGACGAGAGGGGACTGTACTCACCACTAGCTGCACTCTGCCTCCATTCAGAATGTCTGAGCTGATCTCTGGTAAGAAGTGCTCGCTGAGAATAAGACAAAAAATGTTTAGGCTGTTAGAGCTCTGTGTATTTCATATCAGTTCAGTGGTTTCCCATTTTCAGGTCTATGCACTGATCTCTGACAAAGTGGTTATATGGAAGTGTTAGCTCTACCTCTTCTGTCATTTGGCCCTCTGCCTTAAAAAAAAAAAAAAAAAAGATCAGCACAGCATAATTAAGTGTAATTTATTAGCTAAGTAAGTTGGGGGAAATAAGCGTGGGAGATCAAAATTATTTTCTCAAAATAAAAATACTAAAAGCCACCCAAAACCGTTAAAAAGTTTCCCTCGACTAAAACAATGTGTTTTATTCATTGCTTCCTCACTCGGATGTTTGATCTTCATGGTGCAGAATGACATAAGTGTAAGACTGTGGTTTGGACAATTAGTCTGGAAGCCAGCATGTGATTTTAAGCATTTTTCAAGAGGTAACTGTGGAAAAATCTTTATTTTTTAATCTTTATTTATAAAAATAGTAATTGATAATTTATTAAACTATTCCATCCACTATCCATCTCAGATTTCAAAACTTTTGACCTCACTGTATGACCTACATTAAGTGCCTCACCTCTCTGAGTCTCTGTCAGACTGGGTGTGCCACTGCTGAGCTTGTTCCTGCTTCATTTGCTCCGTCTTCTCTGCCCGCTGAAGGCCCGGCTCAGCCTCGCACACTGTACTCGATAGAAAACATCAAATAAATGTCACAGGCATTTTTTTCCCCCTCCAATTTCTCTTGTCATGTTAAGTAACACTGTTGATGACAGTGGTAGCAAAGAATGAGTGTGCTGCCTAATCAGCAAAATCTGGGGTGAAGGTGGCATGTTTCTAAATGACAGGAAGCATAATCAATACTCCAGCGAAAGAGCTGTGTTAACAGATGCCCACCAAGGTACGTGCTGAGCCTCGTGGGTGACAACACTTGATGTTTCACTGTAATTACAGCTGCCCAGGGTTCCCTGCACTGGGAGACAGCAGTGGTCAAACCTCCCAGCATTTATGTTTTGGCTTGAGGTGGTGTATTTGTTTGAAGGACTGTATAATGCTGTATAACACATTTAAAGTTGCTGAAAGATGCAACAGGAGAGGTTCTGCTTTTATCCAACAATTGTTGGCGCTTGTGGTTCTTTGTAAAATTGAATCCAAGCAACGATCCAACAGTTTGTTAAAGAGAGAAATCTGAAAGGCTGCTGATTTATGAGTTATGCTGACATCCCATAATAAGGTTGTAATTCAAAGTAAACATTTATGTTGAGCTGACAGTAATGCTGCCATAGATGGGTGTAAATTGATAATGAATTTTGACAGCCCAATGCTGGAACTAATGATGCATTTATTTAAGCCATTTACTTGCTTTTGCTGAGCTGTAAAAAGGAGAGAAAAGCTTTACAGTTTTCATGGGTTAATTGAGAAGCCCCACTAAAAACGTCAAGTGATAGATGCCTCCCCCCAGGGCAGCAAAGGCCAGGAAATGGCTACTTGCACTTCCCAAAGATGAAAATCCACAGAGAGACGGGGCACAGGAAAAACAGGTTTTTAAACAGCAACTTGCTCATTTACTGTACTTATTATGGAACTGTATAATTCAAACAGGGGATTGTACAGTTCACAGATTATATATATATGTCATTCACATCATAGGACACTATGTGAAAAGATCAAAAGCTGCTAAGACGATGAATTTGAAATCTCTGGCATAGTGTAGCAAACACAGAGATACAAGATGAGCATGATGAAAAAAAGTTCACATTTATGCTGCACTCCAGTAGCATGAAGAGACTCTCCTCTCCCTTTTCCCCTGTGAACCCTTCACTAAAGCCCCTCTTTGACCCCCTTCAGCCTCCTGAATCCCCCTCCAGTACTCCTCCAGGACATCAGGAAGGGGCCTGTAGGAGTCACGCCTGTTAAGAGGGGCTCTTAAGCACATTAAGTGATCTGGTCTCTACTGAGGTGGGGAGAACTCTGACTTAAGAGAGAGCCGGAGAGGAGGAGGGTGGAGGCTTTGGCCCACAGCAAACCAGAGGTGAAGGAGAGGCACAATACTGGGACTTTGGAGCCTCCTACCCTTCAACATCACTGCACAGGATCAGACAATGGATGAGGACCAGTGCTGACCCTAAAAAATAAAAAATAAAAGGCACCCTGAATGAGCTAATCACCTTGTCTTTTGTGAATGACCATCCTAAACAGTTATAATAATATGTCCTCAGAATATGAGGACATATGATTATAACTAATATTATAATATAACATAATAAAATCACCTCTAATGCAGAAAAAAAAAAAAAACAGTTCAAATGCAGCGTAGTGTCTCTCTCAACCTTGAGAGAGTTGACAGGCTTGACGTGTTAATGAAGACTTGTACTGCTCTAAAGAAAGTGGAACATGATTTTAGATTTACTTTGACAGACTTGAACCATGCTCCTCTATATTTAAAAACACCTAAGCTAAAGAGAACCTTTACTTTGTTTTGTATTTTGTTTACAAGCCATTTTGTTGGAAAATATAGTGCATCATGAAAAGTGTTTTAAGAAGCCTGTTTTCATGGCACATACAAAGTGGAAGAATAATCAGAGCGCATCTGAAATTTGACTAAGTCAGTGTTTTTAGCTGGATGTCTCTCTGTGAGTGACTCAAACTGCCGCCCCACAGCACATTGGCTCTGCACGTTTCTTCCTTAAGTGTGCCAGTGCATCTCAAACATTTACTATGAAGAGAGAGCTGAGGTAAATAGAAGCTCTGAGATTACGGGGGGAAAATTGAATGCATATGAATGGTGGTAAATAGTCTGACATTAAGTTATTTTGGATGATGGATGATAAACAAGATGATTGTGTTTCAGTTGGACTTTGTAGAGGACTTGAAGTGTGAAATCGAGTTAAGTGCTCGGGAGGTAGAGGTTCCAGGCTGAAATAAAAATATATACCCTCATGTCTCTCTGACATGAGGACGGATGTTTGGTGGAGCTGGATCTCAGTTTGGATGGAAAAGGAAGGTTGGAAGAGCGTGTGTGTGTCCAGGGGGGTTGAGTGGAAGGCTTTGGTGGAAAGTAACCAGGAATAACGCTTAGAGGCATACAACATCTTCAGCGTCTACCCAGACACTTGACAACACAAATCATCTAAAAAAAAAGGGAAGTGCGGTTCTATATTTTTTTGTCTTTAAAAGAAAATGTCTTGCGGCTCTGCGCCATTCTCTCCCTCTCTGTCTCCCTCTCTGGGTATGTAAGCCGATACCCATTTCAAGTGGGTTACTCATGTCCAGCACATCCACACAAAGAGCCCGGATAAAATAAACACGCCGCGTCGGATATCTTGGAAAGAATCTGTCATGGGTTTGGGGCTAATCACCTCCAGAAGGGGCTTGACTCAAAGCCTGAAATGTTAGCCCCTGTCGGGGAGCGCTGGCTGGGCCGGGCTGGGCTGGCTAGGCCCCGGGCACTGGGGATGGATCCGGAGGAGGGGGGTGTCTTCCACAGGTCAGGACCAGGGGAGAGAGAGGGGAGGCTGGCCTGGGCCCATTTACAGAGAACCGGGATCACAGCACCATGAGCCAGCCCCTGACACACAACCTCTTTAGCCATTGTGGCCACTGTGTCTTGGTCACCCTGTAAAAAGGCAGCAGGAGTTGTCTCCTCCAGAACCAAGAGGGTTAGAGTTACACATTTTACAGGATTGGATCAGAAAACCGAGTGAGGACAGGGGGTATTAAGCTGAGGGAAGGTGATGTCCTAACCACTGACCCCCATCACTTTATCAGTTGATGTAGCTGCTTCACTCCATTCCTTGAGAAGACCAGTCCTGTTTGATGAATTGTCAAGACAAGGGTGGAGGGGAGAGATAAGGATACTGGAAAGAAGCAGAACTGGAAATGTTGTAATGCAATAGGTTATTTGGATGGAACCGGTTTTTAACTGCCAGTTGGCTGAGAGCTTATCCACAGCTATATTGTGCTCAGACATGATTCCAGTTTCAGGAATCAGAGAGTTGGAAAGCTGACATGATACTTGCAGTTCAAAATAAACACAAAATGATGCTGTCATACTCAAACTCAGATTATTGTCTGAAAAGTTCAAACTTCCATCAACCAAATGCTAAAGATACATTTGTCCACTGTCTAACAAAAGTGTAGTGTCACTTACTTTTTCAATTCAATTCAATTTTATTTATATAGCGCCTTCCACAATCAAATTGTCTCAAAGCGTTTCACAGAGACCCAGAG
>JBBMJY010000021.1:22673553-22710387 GCA_037833715.1 Toxotes lorentzi | reverse complement strand
GAAAGGAGGAAAAGGAGGAAGACAGAAAGGCTGGGAATAGAGGAGAGGAGGAGAGGGACATGCAGCATATAAAACATAACTTACTTATGACTGACCAAAATTCTTCAGAATCTCTGAAAACATTGAAATAAGCTGTTGCTTGATCTTTGGCTGCACAGTAATGAATCAATGTTCAGGGAAACAAGGGGACTCCTCCACAACTATTCCACAAACAAATGACTAAAGCAATCCACCCAAAAGAGATAAAGTGGAACAAGAAACATCCCAAAGATGAAGGTACAATTTGCTCTATTTCTCTATTTAACTGTAACATAAAATGACAAGCAAACATACTGCATTTCTACACAGGCAGCATGAGACTTGGACCAGAGAGAGAGAAAACACTTCACTGCCTGGCAAGCACTGTTGTAGCAGCGTCCCTCTGACTGCCACATGACCAGGAGCATCATGCTCACTGGATGTGAGACCCTGACCCTGGTGGGTGGGGTTGGGGTCCAGAGGATAGATATAGACAGACCCTCATGATAAAAAGCAGACTTCCCCTGTGTCTTCCCTCCTGCCCTGCCTCCAGATCCTCTCTCCTTTTTAAGTGCGGTTGTGCATATCACAATTCCAAATCATCTCTACACCTCAGGTCAGGGCTGGAGGCCACAGCAGAAAAAGACGGAGAGAGAAATGTTCCTCTTCTCTGACTACTGTACATCACAGTCAGCCTGTAGACTCTTTGGAAGACTGTATATCCATAACAATAGTTACTATGTTCCCAGATCTCAACAACTTGGTGAAGACAATGCTATCAACCAACAGAGACATCTGCCAAATCTCTGAAAGTGAGAACCAGGTTGAAATGAACTGAAATTCTTTCCAACCAACTTGAGTCCACATGTCCAATCTTAAGCCTACGTCTCAGGGCCCATTTCACAAACTAGATTTGTGAAAACTATTTACCCACACGTAAATGTGGTCACGCTTCACAAATGATTGTCACACAAATTGCAGATATATCCTGCAGGGTTCTCAAATGCTCATGCATGGGCAACAAGTACAGTGTGTCTCGATTATTTCAACATGTTACAATTTATAGAAGAAATTAGTGTTATTACAGGTTGGATGGTGCAACTTTGGTGAAAGGGGCCCCCCGATCTGTACAGATTGTTCGGTAAAACCTTTATTTACCGGTGTTGCTAAAGGGTTGCCACCAAATGCGTAGCATGTCTTAAGTCTTACCTTTCATATAATTTCTGTTGTTTGGTGCGGGCCTGTTTCGTGCGTTCACTGGAACCTGCTGATAATTGGGCTTTCTGAATAAGGCAAGGCGGACAGAAGAATCTAAGAGAATAAGAGAAAAAGGGTCAAAGAAGGACAAGGCAGGCCTAAAACCAGAAGCAGAAACCAGGACCTAACATTTGGAAAATATTAGAACAGTGTTCTGGTTCCACTGAGGCAGATGCCATTAGGAGTTACAGCTGACATAGACCTGTGTGTCGGTGGAGCAAGATGACAAGAGCTCTGCTATTGGCATGCATTTGCAATTCTGATCAAAGAGCAGCCTTCCCCTACATGACCGTGGCATGATAAGCATGGCAGGACTACTGTTTCTTGGAGCAGAACAGAGGTGAGGTCACCTTTCACTGCAGCCACACACAACCATTACAATGAAACGGAATGAAATGGGATGAATTGTCAAGAGGTTTCTTGGCGATCGTTATTTCCTTTGCCGGCTCTCAAATAAGGCACAATAAGAGGCGACAGGCCCAGGCTTCTGCTGTCTGTAATGGCTTGTTAACATACATGGGCTGGAAAGGTTTGCTGCTGTTGAAGCACATATGAAGGAACAAAGATTGTAATGATAAGAGGAAAAAATTAGTGCGGATTTCTTTCCTTTTAGAAAATTGATTTGTGTCATAACAGCCATTCCTTCCATATTGAGAGGGTTATTTGGTGTTAAACATTAGTTCAGGTGTAGAGGGAACAAAGTAAGCTTTGTGTTTGAGGTGATTTAGGGAGAAAACCATGACAGCTTCTGATCTTCACTGAACACAAATACCAAATTTGTACTTCTACCACGGTTCTACACACACTTACCCCTATGTTTCCTGTGCGGCTGCTTCTTCATCTTCTGAGCTCTCTTGAGCATCAGAACAGCTGTGTGGCTGTTGGTAAAGCCCCTGGAGACAAAGAGGACAGAAATGTCACAGTGAAATAAAAAAAATCACACACACATCAATGGTGACCAAAAGAGTCAAAATCTAATCATAAAGACACAATACAGATGATCTACCATTCTTCCAGAATCTTTTCTGATCTTGCAGAGAAACCACTGAGCTGTGAAGCTGAAGCAGGAGATTTGCTTCTGAAATAATAAAGAGACAAAAAGTGATGCAGAAATTTAACAATGCATATTTTCTATCCCCACACATATTTATAGACAATCATATTTATATAGCACAAATTTATATAGCACTAAGTGAAAACAGCAGATGTATTATCAGCATGTTTTTGAGAAATCAACTTATCATGAGAAGAGATGTAAGAGAAAAGAGAATAATGCTTGTTCATGGAGAAAAATTTATATATTTTTTCCTTTTACTTCCCCTGTTTTTGTATATTGCTTGTTTCATACTAATTGCTTGATATTATGTTATTTGTGTTGTTTAACAGTTTTTTTTGCATTTTATTATACTTGTAGGTGATCTGTACTTGATTGATTATTGGCTCTAAATGACAACCAATAATCAGCCTTTGGTTTGTCTTACCTGTTGGAGCTCTCTGGAGAAATTCTCTGCCCAGGGAAGTCCACCTGTTCTCCAGCCACCCAGGCCTGCTTTGGCCTCCATAAAGGTGGTGGTGGGAGTGTGTACTGGGAGGTTTCAGGAAAGGGCCCAGGAGGCTGAAATACACACATGAATCAGTGTCTGCAACGAATTACAGTTCTTGTCACTTTATTTTTTGGCATATTTTTAATTTCTTGAATTTTAGATAAAAGTTTATACAGCTTGGCTGCAGCTATTAGCTTCATACAGTGTAATTCACAAAGTTTTCCTTTCAAGTTTTTGTAGCTTTTCAATTTTAACTTAGAAAACTTTACATCTGCCAGAATGAAAACTTAATCTTCATTTGAGATGTATTCAGAAAGCTGTGACACTGGGGCTGTAAATGGAAAAACAGTGTTTAAGCTCTGTCTAGGCAACATAGAGTCCTCAGTATACCTCAGGGAAAATGAAATATAATGTATACAATAATGTCCAGTCTCATTTAACTCAAGTGCATGTTTTCATTTGAGGCATTTGGCTGACACTTTTAACCAAAGCAAGTTTTCACACTCAAGGAATGCTCATATGTAAGTCAAACTAACAGCTTAATTACTCTCCAGATCCCATTTTCTCTTTGTCCAGCGCTAAATTGTTCATCCGTGCCTTTGATGTGTACCTCAGTGTCAACACATTGAAGCCAGCCACGACAGCAGCTGCACCACATCAGCTGGCCTAAACCGGCTACCATGATGTACAGCGCTGAGCATGCTCCAAAGAAAAGATCCAACAAGAGGTAAATGAAGGAAAAAAAACAGGACGACAGTCGGCCAGTGTGAAAAATGACATCTGCTGGTGCTGAGCAACCTTCAGCCCTCCAGGAAATAATCTTGTTTTTCAAGAGAATAAATTTAAAGATCAATCAGGGAGAGTGAGACAAATCCTGGAGGGGGCAATAAGCAAGATGAGAAAGGGGCAGGGCAAGAAAATACGTCTTCCACTGACATCACACAGGGGCTGGTAAATCCCAAAATTCACTGGCTACTTTCACTATAATACCAAGTTTTAAGAATATTAAAGAATGTCCCTGGACAGTTTCTTCACCTTCAAGGATCGTGGCTGCTCTGACACAGGGTGATGTCTAGAAGGTGAGTCTTCAGCAATCGGCAATGCCCACTGTTTCTCTAGTGCTGCCTTTGTGAAAATAAAAAGATAATTTTTTACATACATACAAATGAATATGAATATGATACACATATGTTTTTAAATCGTTTTCAACATATATGTACGGGTGTTTACTTGTGTGTGCATGTTTGCGTGCATAATGTGAGAGTGTTGGGTGAGCAGGTACATATTTATGGATCTTTGTATCAACCTCTGTGCAGGTTTGTGTGCCTGATGGGTCATGGGGTGGGGAATTACTGAACCATGAAAGCGAATAACACATGAACTTGTGTGCATACCTCATCAAAGACAAATTCATCCACGTCTACCTCCTCAAAGGTTTCGTCCTCTCCGCTGTCAGGGCATGTGACAACAGCGAGAGCAGATGCGAGCCTCCTCCTCAGAGTGAAGCCCCTCCAGAATGCCTGGAGGTACCCAAAGAAAGAAACAGAGGAAACTTCTCCATGAATCATGGTGCAAACGTAAATATTGTGTGTTATCCCATTAGGGAGATAAAACATGTTAACCCCTCTTTTAATTGCTGAGTGTTCTGCTGTCTGAACTCTGCGTGACTCCGGGCTGTTCCGAGACAAATGGAGCTCCAGTGTGCCTCTAAATCCTCCAATTCCCAGTGGGCTGGGGTGAAGGTGGTGGGGGGGCACTTTACTTCAAGTTGAGCCGAGTAGGAATCCTAGAACTCTTACTACCACACTTCTTTGGAATCTGATTAATCACTCTGTACAACCCCAAAATGCATACGCACTACTCTACTACACCCCCACCCCCACCGCCTACCTCAGAGAGCCCTGAAGGACCCATCAAACATTTCTTGTGTTCAGAAGGGATTTCGGAGAAGTGTTGAGTAGCATGTTTTTCAGAACAGCAGCTTACTCCTATGCTGAGAATTAGCCAGATAAGCTTCCATAGCACGTATGAGACCTGAAGATGGATGTTGGTGAGATTTGTGCTGGTGAGGTTTTAATTTACAGATTGACAAGTTAACAGTCTGTGTCTCTTTCATTGAGGGGATAAAATGCTGTGTTTGTACCTTTGAAGGAAATTTCACAGCATAACTGTGTTACAGAAATGTGTGACAGGTGTATGTACTGTACAGTAAGAAAGAAGACAGTTTCAGAACTGATACAGTGAGTCAGCTCATTGGATTTAAAACGTCCAGATATTTGGCAGAATCCCAACAGTTTTACCTGGATAATAGTTGCTGCATGATCTTGGCCAACAATGCTCTTGTTAATATAGGAAGGTCCTGACTCTGGCTTTCCTCCATCTCCCCCTCTTCCCCCTCCCTTCTCAGCGGTGGGGGGGCTGCTGATATTCCCACATTTCTGTCTGTATTTCCTCCACCACTGCTGAATCACCACTGCTGCTGTGCTGCTCCAAAAAAGACACACACACAGACAAGCATGCACACACACAAAGTGAGGGATATACATGCTGTCATAGCACCTTCACCTTTCAAAACATGAATTTATTCCTGAGCAGACATCTGGAGAGCAGGACCCTGGAGAGTTTAAGCCTTTCCAGAGTCACCCTTCATATCAAAGATCTATCGTCCTCCCAAAGATAGCGTAGTGTTAATGATGAAGTTGCGTGTTAAAATGAATAAAGTGTTCAACATATTCTGGTGTAAATCAAATAGAGGAGGCTCCAATGATGACAAATGCTCTGCAGGAGAAACTAATAAAATGCTGAGCTGCTATAAAAAGAATTATATAAAAAAGGGTGTTTGCTTTCAGTCAGCTGCATCCAGTTGTGTACCACAGAAGATCATCTGATCTCACTGATTTGTTTTCAAGAGCATAGTGTTGGATGTAATGGATACACAGAAGTGGACACTACTGACTCAGAAAATTTGGTGAATTACTTTTTGAGGTCCAGGTCTGGATGGTTGGACACAGCTGCCATTTCAAGATGGCAGGAAGTTGATTTTTCTTTTGTTGACAAGGAGTGACGCCCCGTCTTTGGAACTGTTGTAACAGTGTCTACTGTTTCACACCAACTCTCCAAAGATGACTTCTCCTCTAAAGTCCAGTAGCTGCAGTTCGTATCGTTCCTGCTTGGAATGACTGATGAAACCGTGGACTCAGCAAGTTTTTCAGCATTGGCACTGTCCAGGTCCAGCGTATTCTCTGCCGTTGTTTGGCCTGAAGGCACAGTGGTGTCACCATATTCATGGGTAAATCTCTGGTCCACAGCCAGCTTCAGAGTCTCAGTGAAGTGTCGGAGAGTGGTTTTCACAGCATCCAGGTGAGATGAGGCATTACTGTGAACATACACACACAAAAACACACTGTTTTTGGTTTGGGTGCTCAGTCATGCCTGCTCATTAGAGTTACTGTATGTAAAGGCTCATGTGGACTAGACAGACAGTTTTGTTTCCAAAACAGATTCCTACATACACATAATCAAGATACCCACCTAGACTACATCAGTGTCCTTCTTGACTAGGCTCTAATTAAAATATATATTATATATATATTTTTTTAAACTCTGTGGTGTTATGATATAAAATTATTCAAACAAACAGAATGGAAGCAGTTGCAACTCTAACAAAATTATTTAAGGTCTGTAATCATATGAGGTCCAGAGTAATTTAGTTTGAGGCACATTGTTTGAATAGTATTAGAGAAGCATAATTCAGCAGGCTAATTTCCTCTCCTGCTACACGGAAAAATCGAATTGTAAATTAATGGAATATCAGATTTGTCTGACATTTAATTCTTATTCATCATCATCAGTTCATCTGAGGTGACACGAGTGCACTGAGTATGTGTGTGTGTGTGAGCTGCATCCCATCCCTGCTCTGTGTGTGCCCTAATACCATATAATGTCTCTTTCATTGAGGGGATAAACTGACTACAAAGCCACCTCAATGGAAACTTAATGAATCTATTAGCAATGCTTGGCTCCGCTCCCCTGTCCCCTCCTTGTCCTCAACCCTGAGGTGCCAGAGATGCTTCAGTACTCAGCCAGTCTGGAGGGCTAGTAGCCTTAGGTAGTACAGCTTCTTCTCTACAAAGACCTAGCTTTTCCGTTCTCAGTGGGACAAAAAAAGAGAGGAGTCGAGAGGTCCAAAAGGCTTGTGACACAAATGACCCCTCCTCCCTGTACCTGCTGGTTCACTCCAGGGTCACCATGAAGAAGTATAGCACTGCTATAAGAGAGCAGGAAAACTTTCTATCATGTTAAACCTGCAGCAATGTTTTGGAGCCCCCAAAACATGTTTTAAAGACAACATTCAGGAGCAACACCAGAAGCACAATGCCTTTTATGCAGCAAACTGGAAAGTAAAAGTGGCGAGGCTGAGGTGGTGGACGGCTGTGCAGCACATCCCACATTCATGCCAGAGACAAGTGATTCATTTACTTCTAATTCCTGTATTCATTTATTTCAGTGTCTCGCTGAATACTGAGCTTAAAGTCAGTTACTCTAAGACAGTATTAAGGATTCACTCTGTTTTACTGCTTTAAGTCCCAGCTTGTCTCTAAAAGGATTTTCGCCGTTCAGTAAATTGTATGTGTGAAATAGAGGCACTTTTGTGAAGAACATAGTAGTATTCATAGTATTCAGACTCCAACCTAGACCTTGTAAAGAGAAGTTGTGAAACCATACCCCTGATGAACCACCTTACAGTCACCAATGGAGTGGCGTGTGGCACTCTCCTCACCTCCCCTAAACCTCAGTCTCACACAAGGTCAGGCCAGGGGTTAAATGGCTGTGTTGGTCCTTGTAAAGCCCCCAGAATGGCTCATTGTCCAGAGGCCAGCGGGGTAGAGGGCACACAGTGAGGGGTGAAGAAAAGGGAGCGCCATGCTAACCCCCAAGCCATAGGAGTCCTCGGTGTGACCCATATGGGTAGCCGCCGCCACGTTTTATCTTTTGTGCTGTGTAATTTGGAAGGGTCACGAAGATAAGCAGAAAGTTGACCACTGTTTTAAGTGTTGGTGGTCCGTCTAGCATTGGACTGTCAATGTGTGCGGAGGCCAGTGACATCGAAGGACTTGTGAAAATAGATGGACGTTGTCTTTAGGCTCACTACGCCCTACGTATCAGACATAACAAGAGGATAGCTGACATTCCTGACCGCTTCACGTCTTTCTGTCTAACAAGCTGGTCAGCACACACTTAAAAAAGTGTAATAGCACCTTTTATGAATAAACTTATTTTTGTGGAGAAAAATATAAGGGAAATTGCTTCACTTCTTAGCAAAAAGATATTTTTAGGTAATTTGGTGTGAAATTATGACAATGGAACTACAGTGCATGATAGATTACTTTTTTTTTTTTTTTTTTTGCCTTTTCCGCTTTACTTCCATCCCCTGAGCGGCTTCTGAGCTGCTACCAAGTCCATCAGACATTTCAGTTTAACAACATAAATAATGTAAGTATGTAATCTAACTAAGATGAAAATCAGTGGCACGTATGGTTAATCCCTGCTGTCAGTATTACAGAAAAGAATCATCATGAAAACTGTGTTATCTGAGTTAACAATGAGAACCAATAATAACATCTTTTTTCATTTATGGGTCTATGAGAGCTCTAGAAAGGATTAATAATAAATTTTGGGCTCAAGCAACATTCAAACAAATTTAGCTGACTGCTAGTGAGAGCTGTAGTCAGACCTACGGACAGCACATCTACACAATCAGTCAGTACTTCTTCTCTTACCTGAGCTCCCTGCTGTGCTGCTGCTGTAAATCACGAGTCTGCTTAAGCTGAGCCTGACAAAACATTAGGAAGCTGCCTGAGGCCAAGCTGACCTGTTGAACAGCAGGGGCTGACAGAAAGGAGTGCGTCTCCTGGCCATCAATGGCTCTCAGGCCAGCCACTGCTTTCTGCAGAGTGGATCTGAAAAGGAGAGAAAACTGGATTAGTTAAAGCTGTGTTTTAATGGCCTTAACTTTTTAGTTAATAATATCAACAAAAAAGTCTTACAATACAAGTAGCCTGTTTAAATGGACAAAAGTTTTCAGCCAAGAATTTTATCTTTGTATATTTCTTTTTATAAAAGTGATTTGTAATTAACCAATATACAAGTGCAAAACAGTTCATATTACAAATAGATTGATTTATAAAAAGTATTACAAATAAAATAAAATAAAAACTGAGACCTTTGAGAGCAACATGAGTGGAACCCCAAAAATAGGCTTAACCGACAGATGCAGTGGAAGATTTTGAAGTTTTCAAAACAAGACTTAAGTTAGAGAAAGAGGTTCTGTCAGGGCTACAGAATGTGTCAAGAAGATTTTGGCCTCAGGCTTGCGCCAATGGGGTATCAGCATGATTTGACTTTTACTTTTTATAGGCCTCACAAATCAGTTAAGAGGTTTCATTTTTGTTCTGTTTTATATTTCAAGCTGATCAGTTAATCACTGATACAACCGTTCAACTTCCCATCTTATTGGATATGATCCTTGTCTTATTGGAAAATCCATATTTATCGCTCACTGGGTAGAACGTTGATCTAATACAGAACAGTCAGAGCAGCCATTCTCTGTTTATCTTGACAGGTAGAGAGCTTGAGAAAACAGTTTTGGGTCCCACTGAGGCCACTCATCGTACATGATGTTTTTTATGCTGAGAACATTGTACATTTTGTCCTGTAATCTGTTTAGTGATTTGGTGAATATGATGAACTTCATCTGGTATAAATGCTGGTATAAATGATGTACATAGTAATCTGGCATTAAAATCTAAATGCATTTTGCGACAGTTAACATAATTGTTAACTTTATATTATTATATCTAAAAGTGTAGTTACACAGTTACTTTGGAAGAAATACCCTATCAAAGGGAATATGTTAGGTAGTACTGGCCTTCAGACTTGAGGGGAGCCCTGAATGGCTGAGTCTGGGGGAGAGGTAACTGCTGCCTGAGGCTAAGGATGTACAAGCAGAGGAATCCCAACTATCTGCCAGAGAAACAGACACAGAGCATCCACCAGCGGAGCACGGGTCAAATGTAGACTGTGTTCGATGGGAAAATGTGGAGTTGGAAACTCTACAGGACACTTGGGAACAGCAACAATAAAATCCATAAAAATACAAGCCTTCAGGTTATGAAGTCATTTCTTTAAAACATTATGAACCACTGGGTTTGTCAAAATTGATTCCCAGAGCACCATATGCTCTTAAATCCTACTACCATGTCACCAGAGGAGGATAAAAACATGTGTTGAGGCCCTTCATTCCACCAACTGATTATGTGTGTTTGTATATTATTTCATATCATATTTCTTCACATGTATCTCACTATGTTTTATCAATCCATGACTATAATATTTTTTAACTGCCTCAGAGCAAAGTATTAAATCCAGAGGAAAAATAAACAATCAAAGCCGATGGTGGAGTAATCTTGGTGCTTAAGGTACTTTATTCTTATCTATACTTTATTCTGATTCACGTGTGGGTTGCGAATCCTTTTCTTCAGATCTTTGTCGAGGACTTTCATACAATGCATAGATAGCACGCAGTTTTCCCAACCCTTACGCCACCCTGAGTCAAAGACATGACCACAGAGGACAGGATCTGTGTACTGTCAGAGGGATATGGTTTTGATGTGGCCCACTTGGTCTCCCTGACACAGATCGGGATTAGATTCCAACCCTTTGGGCATGTAGTGTGGCTGGTTGTCTTCAAATGAAGCTCCAAACATGAGTTACATGAGTTCATTGACGTGCAGATTGTAATTCAGTTAAGGACTGGATGCTATTTAAACACACTTGGGAGAAAGCAAAGCAGACCTATGTACAAAATAATTAGATGCCATGACTTGCCAGTGTTTACAATGGATGATTCTTATTAGTGAATCTGGGAAAAAAGTTTTGCTGATTTCAGAAAGACAACTCTCACTTCACAGTTTTCCTGATTTTATGACGCATAAAGCATTTTCTTCCTGCTGGGATATTGTAAACTGTGTATTTGTCAAGACTGGTTCATTTTCACCAAATAACTGAGAATTAGGGGCTTCAGAATTTAGATGCTATGAATCTCTTTTTCTATCTGCGTTGACTATACTTGGACTTCAACCTGAACCTTTCCTAAATTTATATAAACTTCATCCTCCTTTCTGGGGGAAACACTGTTTTTTGGCTCATATTCCTTCATCCTTCTCAAAGTCCACATGAGCACAAGTCCGTATTTCATTTAGTGAAAACTTCCTCCAAAATGCAGGCTCTTAAAGTGGTCCTGATTAATCAGGCCCAGTGTTTTCTTCTTCCACATCTCCTGGATCAGGGGCTGTCTACAGGGAGTGGAATTCTTAGCTCTTGCCTTTTGGTGCTTTAATTTAGCTGGTGTTATCACTGGCTTGGGATGAAAGGGCCAGGGCATGAGTGTGGAAATACAGAGGGTTAATTCCACTGCTGGCACTGGAGGTTAAGTAAAGTTCAATTAAATATTAAGGTAATGTTTCAGTTAAGGCTTAAGATGGAAAAAGTGTCCACAAGTAACCCATGTTTTTAGGTCTGTTAGATAAATGCTGTTAAATCTTCACTCATGAAAAAACTTCCTAAACCTGCAACATTGAGGGCTTTTTGGAGGGGCAAGTAAAGTATAATTTTTCACATTTTGTATATTTTTCAGTTACTAAATGGGTGTGAGTAACTCTGCGGAGTCAAATAACTTAGCAAACCTGTAACAGCTGAGATCATTGCTTATGACAGGCTGATAAAAGCATGAAGAATATAAGTGATCATTGCATATTTTTCATATAACTCACTGCAACTCTCTTAACATGGGAAAAATGTTTAGGCACTGTAAGTGAATGAGCAAATTGATACTGAAAAGATAATTGATTTTTCTGTTGTATCAATATTTTGGGAATTACAAGTACTTCACATGACGTACGTACACACAGATGTCGGTGGCACGTTGCAGTAATCTAATAGCAGGCGCGGATCACAGTGCTAATCCTGGGAAGTGGAGAGGAAGGACTATGTTCTGCTGGAATGTTTAGACTACCTGAGCCAACAGACCGAATTTGTGATAGAGAAATACTGGAGAAAGACTGGAGCGAGTGATATTTCAGAGCAAAGGAAGCTGAAACTGAAACTTCTTCCCAAAGAATTTCCAGAAAGAACCATCAAAGTTTCTAATTGTACTATCTTGATCTGTGTGGCGGGTACTACAGAGGCAAACATGCTAAAGTTATAGGTGAGGAGCTATCCAGAAAATTACTAGTACATTCATTTCACTTTAAAACAGCAGTACTGCTCTAAGTGTCCTAAAAGCAGAATAACTAAATATTTAGTTCCTGGAAAAAAACAGTAGGCCATGTCCTCCATCCGGACTTCACCTTACCTCCAGCCTCTTTCCTGCTGAAGAGGATTACCTGTGAGGCAGACCTCTCGCAGGAACTGACATCTCTCCAGACTCTCACACACATTCTGCAGTTCTGAAACAGAAGCAGAAAAACAACTTTGCCATGTCAGTGTCTGTTTTTCAGTCTGTTCCTCAGTTTCACCAGTGTCTCAGCCGGTTCTGTGGAGCTCCACGGAGTCATTTACTGTACTTGGACAGCCAGCATACAGCCAATATGAATGCAGCAACATAATATAAAATGATGGAACCATAAATGTTCATGGTTTGGTGCATATAAATTTATAGCTATTGTAACTACTTTTGTTAAGTGAAATCAATCTGCAGCTGAGTGGGAGTAAGGGACTAGAGAGGGAGAAGGTCTGTGAGCATACACATGGAATGTAATCAGCACTGAAAATGGCTGTATTTTCAGAATGCGACTGTCAGATAATGATAGTAGTATTTTTAAAAACCAAAATTACAAAGTGCTCCACATAATTAGCAAATTAAAATCAATAAAATGTAAAATCATTAGATGAAATATATAATAATTGAATTTGTAGTCATTACATACACAGTAGAAGCTGGTATGACCTTCTGATGAGAAAATGAGATTTACATAATGCGTTTAATCAAGACAACATGTTACCTGACATGCAGTTGAAACGAAGATCCAGATTTGCAAGGGACACAAAATCAGACATGGAGGGCAGGAGGGTAATTCTAGGAAAGACAGAGATGTATTGTAACCCTTTTGAAAGTTACATTATACATTATACAGTTACATTATATCTAGCATTCATGTTGTAGTTAAAAATATTTAGAAATTATGTGACTGCTTTTCTGTTACTGTTGCATGAGTCACTGAAAAATTAGCTGAGTTTTAATTTTGAAACTACTCCAGAAAAAGAGAAAAACCAAAAGCTGCGGTATGTATTATTTTCTCCTTTGTGTTTCTAACACATAACAGACCTTATGCAAAGACACATATCAAGCATGGTGGAATATACCTGTTTTGAGCCACAGAGAAGTGGTGCATGAGGGGAAGCCAGCAGACAATGAGGTCCTGCAGCGAGGAGATGCTGTTGTCGTCTAGATGCAGCTCTCTGAGGAGGATGTGGTTGTTAAGACCAGGGGGCTGATGGAAAACGGGATGAAGATGTCAGATAACACTGGTAACACTTAATGCTGCTTCTGGTCCAGCGACAACTGAATGACCCTGTCCATCAGTGTCAGTTGTTTTAGTCCTGCTGTGTTTGTAGTCATCTACGTGTATCAAGGACTGAGTGGTACATTTGGAAATGCTGAGGACATGTGAATTGCTATTCTTCTTGACTTTGCCTTATCTAGCAATTACCAGAGATTAACTCTCCCAAAAGAAGAGAAAGATAAGCTTCAGTAACTGGTCATTTCACTAACTGATGCTTACAGAGCATTCTGATAGAAAACATTTTCATTTGATAACACAGGTGTAACTAATAACATCCATTACTGTCTCTCAGCTTCAATTCAAGAACACACTTCATGTTGAAAATAAATTTATTTTGGAGGTTTAACACCCCTGCTACATGTCTAATTTACAAGTTTTTTTAATCATTCTGACTAGCTGCACAAAGCTCTCCATGTCTGAAATTACATTTTTGGTTTGTGATTATAACACCAATAAAAGGAATGTTGTATTTTTGTATCTGCATCTTGATATAAAAATTAAAAGAACCTCTAGTTATATGCAGAACACAAAAGATGGAAAAGAAAACAGACATTAAACAAAGTGTTTTTTTGATATTCTTTTCTTTTCCTGATTTTCCATAGGAAATCCCTACATCCCTACACACACATTTTTTACATACCCACAAGATGAGAACAAAATGATGTGAGCTTAATTCTATAAAACCTTTCAGTCCCTCATCTCCCTCAAACATCCAGATCAGTTTCTATACACGTGTAACAGAACTGCAGCCCTGAACAGTGACATTAGATCCAGTGCTTTCAGTGATCAGCTGTTGCTGTTTTTTTACCTCAGTGAGGCTGTTTGCTCTGAGGTCCAATGTCTGGAGCAGAGCACTGTTCTCCAGACCCTCCACTCTTGGCAGGTGGTTGTGTGAGCAATCCAGGTGAAGGAGGGTGTAAACATCCCTCAGTCCTTTGGTGCTGATCAGCTGGTTGTGATCCACTGACAGTTTCTGCAGTCTCCTCAAAGACCCCAGACCAGCTAGGGATGAGATGAAAAGAGAAGCCACTTAATCAGATTGGAAAACAGATCAGGATGAGTCTGCATATGAGCTGTAAGCAAATCATAAGCATGTGTAAAATTTAATTTGAAATAAGTCTAAAAGGCCCCACCTGTATGTACAATTTTAGGGGTAAGTCAAAGTGTTACAGCCACTGAATGTACAATTTAATGCGTTTAACCTCTTGCCTGGCCAATATCTATTTATGACTTTAGCCCCATGGCTCACAGCCCAGTTTGTGTCTAGTAAATAAACCACATTTCACCTCAGGTAGTAGTGAATGAAGTCAAGGACTGAAAGGAAAAGAGATGAAAAGAAGAGAGAGGCTGCCCTCTTGTGGATTATTGCAGACTTGCCCAGAGTTCAGGCTTGAGTTTCATCTCAAACTGCAATTTTTCTGCTTTTATTTGTTCTTTTTTCGACAAATATTCTTGGCATCAAAGTTAATGTTTAATAAAGTGTTTAATGAATTTAAAAGTTCTCACCAATGCGGGTGATGGAGTTGTGTGACAGGTCTAGAATGTCCAAATTTTCAGCACCACTTAAACCATGGATGGATGTTAACTTGTTGTGGCCAAGTCGAAGAACTCGTAAACTGGTCATGTTTTCACAGTCCACGAATGAGATGTCATTTTCCTAAGACAAAACAAAATAAATTTAAAAAAACCCACACAAAATAGCAGAAGTAATTCATTACATATTGACTGAATATTCACCTGTACATCGATGTAGCACAGCTGTGTTAACTGATTGATGCCTTCCAGAGATTTAAGGCCACAGCGTCTGAAGGTGAGGGACTGCAGGTGAGTACACTGAGCAAGAGTTGATAAGCTACAACCAGGTAAGTCCTCTAGGGTCACTGTGGTTACCTGAAAGAGAGCCAGAGTTTGCTTCAGGTTGCAGGGATTTTACTCAATTTTGAGAGGTTAAATTGGCATGTGTGACAGGGCACAGGAGTATTTCATAATTATATTAAATATCAAATATGGAAATGGGTTACTGCTAATACAAAACGCTGCTCTATAGCCCGGAGGAGGATTGGAGCATTTGGCCTGGCACTTCAGGCGAAATCCTCCAATACATGTCCTTAGACATATGTGTTCAAACAACCACATTCTTCATAAATGGAATCACCAATGTCTTTATCATGGCTTATACAAAGGTTACCTCTTGCAGGGATTTGCAGCCTACGGACTGAAGCAGGGTGTGTGGGCAGAGAGGTGGCAGACTGCCGGCCTCAGCAGCCCTCCTCACTCCACTTCGACCACGGACACATACGTTTTGGTTCCTCTTGTTCTGGAGAGACAGTTTGGACCATGGGATGCAGTCTTTCATCCATGACAGTCTCTTCTGCTCTGTGTGCTCTGGGAGACACATGGGAAAAGAGCCGGAAGAAGTGCAAGGCCTTACTGCTGCATCTTGTGGGTCCATAGTTTTATATCTGGAGGTCAGGCTGATGTCCTTGTTTAGGTCATACTGTTCTACAGTTTCAGAGCTGGTGGGACTGGCTGTGGACTCACTATCTAAAGGACCAGGTCTTGAGGAGGTCAGGGTGGTGCTGTCTTCTAGTTGTGAGGTCAGGGAGTTTCTGGTGTTCTCATTATTCCTTCTCTCGTTTGGAGTTTTCATGGTGTCATTTTCTCTTTTCCTCTCTTGCGGCTCATTTGCTCTCATCAGCCTCTCCTCCTTGTCCGTACCCTGCACTATAATCTTGTTTCTTTCCTCCTCTTCTTTGAGTCTTTTTTCTTCTGTCTTTATGTTTTCAACTTCATTTTTTCTCATGTCTTCCTTAATCTGAATCTTGTCTGTCTCTACATTTCTTCTCCCATCTTCCCTTTTTCTCATATCATCCTTCTCTTTAAGAGTTTTCACTTCCTCCTGAGGTGAATTAATCTTTTCTTTATCTTTTGCATTTCTCTCATGTTCTATTGTTCTGTTTTCTGCTTCATATGCTTTATTCCATTCCTTCTCTTTTCTGAGTCTCATTTCATTTTTCTCTTCTTCTGTCCTCATATCTTTACATTCCATACTGAGTCTCCTCTCTACATCTGTCTTTCTATTTTCTTTGTGTTCCTTGAGTTGTATGTCTTCTGTTTCTCTATTTTCCATTCTATTTTCCTTTCTCTCCACCTGTTCCACCATGATCATCTTTTCTATCTCAGACTTTCCTGTTTCCTCCTCTTTCCTCATTTCTTCCTGCTTCATCCTCACCTCTTCCTCTCTTCTGTTATCTTTGCCATCACTGTTTCTCCCCTCCTCAAGTCCTATTTCTTCATTTTTTCTCCTTTTGTTGTCCTCCATCTTCGTGCCTGCCATCTCTATCATTTTTTCCTCCTCCTCCTTTATTTTATCCTCATTTTCCTTCCTTCTTTCCCCCTCCGCTTCCACCTGTCTCTTCTTCTCTACTTCCTTAAGTAGTACTTCTTTTATTTTTCTCTCTTCTTCCTTCTTCCTCATGTCTTCCTCTACCTTGATTTTTTCCTCTTCTTTTTTCCTCTTTTCCTCCTTCTCCATTCTCCTCTTTTCATCTTCCTCCTTTTTCCTCTGCTCCTCTTTGAGTCTCATTTCTTCTAATTTTCTCTTTTCCTCTTCCTCTTTCTTCATTCTCATCTCTTCCTCCATCCTTTTCCTTTCCATCTCTCTATTAATTTTTTCCACTTCCCTTTTCCTCTTGTCCTCCTCCTCTTTCTTCCTCTTCTCTTCCTCCTCCTTCCTTTTCCTCTTCCTCTCTTCCTTTATTCTCTCCTGCTCCTCCTTCATCATCTTTCTCTCTTCCTCCACTCGTTTCTGTAAGCTGCTGATCAGCTCCTGATCGGTAAAGACAGGTACTAGCATTACAACAAAGCAAGACTCATTTCATTAAAACATTTCATGGCAAGTAGAGAAAACAATCCACATGGGAATGAAAATAACAAACAAATCAAATACTATTCTGCTAAATATAAATATGGAACAATGACTGCTACATATTGGCTGTATTAATCTGGTATTTGAGATCAGTGACATTCTAATTTGTGAAGTCAAGAGTCCCCTAAAAGGACACAAGTTCCATCACAAGCTCTCACTGTGCTGATTCCAAGTTGTTGACATAATTATGAATTCAGATGATTATTAACATAACTTGGGAATCCTTAACTGGGAGCTCCTGTCTTTGGTTCAATATCTGGTTCGAAAATGCAAAACGGGGAATCCGACATACCTGTTGAAGCAGCAGCTCATGTTCAAGTTTTTCCTGAGCTCTTTTCTCCATCAACTCAAGTTCATTCTGACGCAGCTGCAAGATACAGAAAGCAATAATTTAAAAAAAAAACCCATAACAATGGCATTCATTATGACATGTTTTTCTCTTTGACATTTTGTTTGTCTTGCTGGCTGATAACTTGCTATTTATCTGTCTTATTTTTTTGGCTTAAATTCCAGAGTTGGATGCCCTCTCCCACTACAGCATGACATTTCCTGAAAAGGCAGGGAGGCACTATCCTTCTCAAGAAACTTGAGAAGGATAGAGCACAGTTTCTTCAGGCTGGCTGTTTCCATAATCAATACATATTATTAGATATACTGGAAGTACTGGCTTCTATTTCCCCATATATGAGATACATCCCTACAAAGTGGGAGACTGCAAATTTGCTCACTTGAAATAGTTACAAAACACCTACATCTGCTATATTAAGAATTATTATGACAAGTAACCATGTTGAGGAAAGGGAGTGCCAAATAATTCACCTTCTCTGCCTCCATTATCTTCTTCAGCTCCTCCTGGAAGTCTCTTTCTCTTTGTCTCCTTTGCTCTTGTTTCTCCTCACAATGTCGTTTCTCTATGTGTTCTCTCTGGTATTCACTGCTTTTCTTTATCTCATTCTCTTTCATTGAGCTCTTAAGGGTCCTCTCTTCGAATTCCAGACACTTCTCACACCCCATATACTCATCTGTGACCAGTACAAAAATGTAGTAGTTCAGCAAGAAACGAGAAAAAACATGCATTTGTGTCTTGGTAGTCTCCCTTTGAGCATGTCATTCTGTGTGCAGTGAAAACAAACTACCTCAGAAATAATGCATAAAGAAGAGTCATGAATGAGACCAAAAATGGGACAACAGTGACCTCTTGTGGGCAACTTTTCAATTACCAAAGCTGTTTCAGCACAGTGCAGAGTAATGTTGCCGTTAACTGAAATATTACACTTGTCATTACATCATTTATTTACTTTCATAAACATCCTGTTGTCTCTGTCATCCGTACATACTGCACTTTTAATAAGTACCAAAACAATCACGTTCTTCTTGAATCATAGCTTTTACTCACAAGTGAGTTCATAAGCATTAATCACAATGGTGATGCTTTTACCTGGGAAATATGCACATGAAAATATATTTTAAAGATTACTTTCATAACCTTTTAATGTGGCTTAAATAAAGACAAGCTTCACTATGTGTACAACTTTTCAGTTCACAAAATTTCAGGAGATGTGCTGTTGAATTTGTGACAAACATCCTGCAAAATGTGTCACTCTGTTGGGTTTACACAACACTGCATCAAGCATTTTCACTTCATTTTTCTAAACATGTTTTGTACCTTCATTGTTGGGACACACAGACACACTGTGAGTGAAAAGTGCTTCTGTCCCTGTGAGCGTGGGGAAGAGATGACTGTCAGCGGAAGAGTTGTTTTCTTCATTTTCTGTTTCACAAGTAACCTTTACCAGAAAAAAACACAAATTTAGAGTAGTTTTCCACAGCTTGTGAACCAACTGTAGTTTGGATGAGTCATACAGAAAGAGACTTGATCGTAAAGTGAGACATTTACCAGGTTATTCGGTTTCATCATGTCCTTCTCGAGTTCAACAGACAAGTTCATCATGTCCTCAGTGTAATGTGGTGCAGTGAAGTCTGAGATGTAATTCAGAGAAAAGGCATGTGTTATTAAACCATAACTGAAACAATCTAAGTCACTCTGGTGGGATCATTGGAGGTCCCTTGCTTTATTGTAAACAGCTGACCATCATACATCTCTCATTTAACAACCATTCTGTCGATACAGAAACATTAATATAGTGTTTTAATCATAAGAAAGAAGAACCTGTGGAATTATAAACAAGCTACTGTAATGTTATTTAAGATGTTTCCATACCTTCAAGTTCCTCAAGGATGAATCTCTCACAAACTGCTGCTCTGCTTTTTGAGGTTTCAAAGTAGCTGAGCAGAGATGCTGGAATATCATCTGAGACCTGTGAAACCAGAAAATCAGTCACCTTGGTCTCATCACAAAATTTAGACTCCTTCATTTACACACCTTTAAGTTTTCCACATACCACAACTTCAAAACATATTTATACTAAGTTTCTGGAGACAAAGTGAAGAAAGAACAAGACTATTTTGAGCACAGAATCCTGCCCAGTTGTCCAAAAACCATCCATTATATATGCCACTAATCCTGTCTGTGGTCTCAGGGGGGCTCCAGATTAATCTGCACAATTTTCTTAATAGCATTACAAACACATTCTAACTTTTCTAAAATAAGGCATTGCCTGTGCCAGCCGGAGCTTCCCAGCTAACCCCAGGTGAGTTAGCTAACTTTCAGCATTCACTGTATTTTCCTTGGGTAAAGTTTTACTTGCAGAATCGCAGAACACACAAAGTCTTGAACATAAAACATTCCTAAATGCATAAACACGGATAATATAATACGTAAAGCTCACAGCACCCCCACAATACACAAACCGACACAGCTGCTTCTTGCTACATTTAGCTTGCCGTGAACTTCACCTGTCCAGTTAACGTTAATAAATGTTAACTTGATAAACTTATTTCAGTGCTCAGGCCTCAGCAAAGGCCTCACAGACTTACCACGTCTTCGTGAAATGAAAAGCTCTCCTGCGCTTCTTTAATTTCACCAGTATCAGAGGTGACCACATTACTCAGCTCCCGCATGATTGTTTCATACAGGTCGTTTGCATCCGTCATGGTTTTAAAACGTTAGCGAGACGTTGGAAGTTAACGTTTACGTTCACATTTCCACCGTTGGACGTCAGAACGTTAACCTGCGTTGTTATTAGTGATGGCAAATGCCGGTGCTCGCCGTTTGTCTGAACATTATGCTGTTCAACACGTCAAAACTACTTTTGAATTTGCTAGCATGAATAACAAGTCGAGAAGATCCTTTCGCGTCTGGGAGATACTTCAGTCTCTATGGAAACAACGCGGTGACCTATGTTAACGCGCAAGGGACAAACTGTGCAAAAGGCAAAGGGACACATTTGAGGAAATTTCATCATCAAATATGTCCTAACAATTCCCATTTATCAACATCCTGATATTTCTTTTAATCGCATTTTCATTTGTATTTTATTTTTATTTTATATATTACAATACTATGTTATATTATAGTACATTATAGAAATAACTAAATTGGAACTGTCAGGTTAAAAAACTATAAGTCAGAGTGTCATTGCTCGGCCACAAAAGTTGTAACAATTCCACCCTTGTATTGACCAAGTAGTGTTAAATTGTGAGTTGTTTGGATGCAACACTTCTTTGTGAAAATAAAATGTAGTGTCACGGACCTGTGTGGGAATTTTGGGCAGCCAGCTAGAAGGGGTCAGAGAGCCTAAGACCTTGTAGGTGAATCACAGGACCAGAAGAACAAAAAATGTGTTGGGCTGTAAACAATGCACACTTTTTCCATGGCATTTCTGATCACAAAGACCGGTTCCTCTCTCCCGTGGTGAAGGCTCTGCACTCATGCTGTACTCCGTCTCTTTGAGGAGATTCCAGTGGCCCACACAGGTTTTCCCATACACATTCCCGAGGGCTTTCTAAAAGGAACCCAGTCTCCTTCCTCAGAGTTTCAAAGAAGAACAGCGTGTCCTCCATCCCAAAGTCTTTGGTCTGGAGACACTCTAAGGCCTGTTCTCCGTTCTTGTGATGTTCCACGACAAAAACAAAACAACAGAATGGCGCCAGATCAGACTCATTTTTCCTTCAAAGGTCAAAACTGAATTCCACAGTGACAATGAAAGGCATCACATCTACCACACTTATGTGGCCCGCAAGGTCAACACCATCTGAATCTTCACAGGTTTGGCACAGACGTGCTTTCATAAAGGTCATTATGGGTCAAAGCACAACTTCAGTCCTGAGGCTGATGGGCAGAAACAGGACAGTTTGGTTCTTCCCTTGTTGTTGGAGTCAAACTGCCTGTCCCTTATGTTTCATTAGGTCCCCTAAGATTCATTGACCAAGTTCAATTGCTCAAAAAGGCTCCATCAGCAAGCCTTGTCCACTCCGATTAGGGCCAGGCCCTTTGTCAGTGGGCAAGGTGTTCGTCGCTTTTGTCCAAACGCACGGAACCCAGACAGCAGCCAGACAGGGCCAAGCTGCAGATTTATACAGCAGATTACGCCAGTCAATGGCGGCTCCGGCCCAAACGCAGCAGTGGTTTGCATAGTAGCCGCGTGTTTACACTGTCAAGGGTTTTCTGTTACTTGTCTGTAGCCATTATCTTGGCAGCCACTGGACCTATCAAGCCTATCATTTCCATCTGGGGGCTTTAATGACAGAAGGGATTGGAGGGAAAAATTACCACTACCCCAACTACACTTTGTCCTTCTCTCACTGCACATTCTCAATGGATAGGTTGCAAGCCACAGATTTATTAATGATGCATAAAATAAACTTTGAAATTATGCTTTTGTGCTGCAGCACATACATTTGTCTCTTTTGTAGATGTGGTTTAATCCGAGTGTTGCATTTAATCATTGTAAGCAATTACAGAAACCTAAAATCAAAACATCAAAAATAAAATATGTTCCAGAGCTGGAAAATGGATGATTCTTCTCAATGCACTGAGCCAGATTATAGGCTTCTGTGAGCAAGGCGACTCGTATGTAAACCTGATGGTAGTTTAAACATATTAAGTGCACGTGAGAGGAGAAATATTTAAGCAAGCTAATCCTGCACGAATGCCATTGTAAGCCTAATCATTCTTATCTTGCATTCTTGCAGTTACGTGCTATCAAATCAAATTCTTACTCACACAACCAAACATCTCATACTGCTTCTTCACAGCTTTATACCTTCACAGCACTTGTTCATATGCAGTTCACCCAGTTCATCCTCAGCACCTTCCTAACCGTGATCCCCTCTCCTTCAGGCGGTTGCACTGTGACACAGATTTGGATTGCCTGTCAAAGTTATCATTACGCTGCCAGTGTGACCTTAGTACATCTAAATCTGCTTCAAATGACTGTGGGATTACTATAATCACAATTTGCCCTAACAAGCTGGGGGCTGGGAATAGTCAACCCCAGGTTCAGTGAGTTACAGGTTTTCTAACTTTTATTCATAATTTAGATACTTCTTTCCAGTTATCTGTTTTCTAAATTATGCACATGGTATTATATCGTCCTCTTTGCAGCTACTACAGTCACATGCTGAGGACAGCGTTTCCCCACAGGGCTATCAGTGGTAACACTGACAACCAGGGGCAAAATCAAATGTGAGCTCTTTTGTTTTCTTCACTAAGGGACTGAATGCTGTAAATGTACAAAGAACATCTCAAGTTGAAATTGGTATTTTGTGCTGAGACACTGTCTATGTAAAAAGATCCACTGTGCTGTTTTCATTCAAATATAACAGCATAACATCAGTGTTGGTTCAGGTGGTTGTTGTCAACTTTTTAGGAACTGACAGTCTTGTTTTTCGCTTGATAACCAATAGTTTATCATCTTAACTGTAAAACGTTTTCATACACAGCATCAAAGGGTTTTTAGTCTATCCTAGAGAATGGGAGTCTTGAATGGAATCTTGAGATTTAACAATATTTAAATCTGTTTTCACCTGTCTCCATCTCTCTTAAGTACCCCACATACACAATTTAGACAATCCAAATCACTGACTGACTCAGTGTACTGTTATGCAAGGTGGGACCCACCCACATGGTGCCTAAAGGGATAAAACAAACCATAAAGGGAGCGCTTGGCCGAGGGCTGGTGTTAGCACTGTGATGTGCTCTGTGGGTCTCATGACTTTTTCTTGGCCTTGTGTCACAGGACAGCTCCTACTGAGAGGAGAGGAGGCTGTACTGCAGTAAATCTTCTCTTTGAAAACGCATTTCCACCTCCAGCCAACCAGCGCCAGAGGTGAGCCAGAGCCACATTACCACCATTATGTTGTTGAAAATGATCCGTGTGTGTGGACAATGTCCTGGTGGGGTGGCCTCAGATGTCACTACCTGTCACATTGTTTGTGACAAGAAGTGCAAGAAAGAAAAAAACATTATTTGAACATGAATTTAATTTTTTTACATGTATTTTAAAACATATCTTGATGATGCCAAGATGTGGAAGATGTCCATCCTTTTAACTTTATCGCTATCTTTTATCCTTTGCAGGGTTACAGTGGGCTGGAGTCCATCCATGCATATGAGGCAGGGTACATCTTGGACAGGTCACCTGTATATTACACATATTGTGAATAACGCACATACAGAAACAGCAGAAAAGAAAAGGACTGTTTGTTGGTAAACACGAATCTAAACAACGCAGGTTTCAAACTAAATTGACTTTTTCAAATGTTTCATGAGGAAGGAAAACCATTCATCACATTCCCATTGCTAGACCTCTACGATACACACAAATTATTTTGGTGACTAACAGTGAATGCAAAAATACCTTTTATTTTTTCATTAGGAAACTCCACAGGGCACCTTTAATTAACAGAACATCTGAGGAAAACACCACAACAATTCTGGCCACAGTGTTTAAATAACTGACTGTTCCAACTGTTGGTCCTTGGGAATGTAATAATCATATAATGGTGCAGAGATAATAGCAGCTCACAGAATGATAAGTGTTAGCAGTAGCAGAGGGGATGAAATAATGAAAGATGAGAGCATCAGAACGTGACCTGTGTCTGGACTAGTACAAACAGCTGGGCCTACTGTGCGTACATGAGGTTACGGGACATTTCCGTGGTCGGTTGCTGTACGAAAGAAAATGGACAGTTTGGAAAACAGAGGCCACCAACGAATTCCTTGGGTAAGAGAAAAAAAAACATTTTGGAGTAATCCACAGTTAAAAGCTAGAACACTTTGACTCAGACAAGACACAACATGGTGGGAGCAGATAGCATTTATCACCATCTAGGGTTTTGATTCTTATTTCCCCCTTTCAAACTCCAGTCATCAGCACTTCTCATGGCCTTGCAGTTTCATTTTGACACCCATCCTCAATGGGAAAAAAAAAAAATCACACACACACGCACACAGAAAACTGCATCAAGGCTGTTACAGTGAACATCACTGTTGCCTCACCACTCACTGTTTTCGTTTGCTTTATCAAAGCAGGTTTGAGCTGCACATCGACAATCACAACACACAGGCTTTTCAGTTTTTTAAAGCAGCACATGAAATAGTGCACTTTGTTTGCTCTGGGTGGAAAAAGAGCTTTTGAAGACAATAGCACACACTCGGGCTTTGTTAGTTAAAGAGTTTAGTGTGTAATTATGATGCTATAAATAGTTAATGTAAATATAAATACCGCACATCACAGGATTGGATAACAGCGGCAGGATGCTACCGCTTTATTTGAATGTCTGTGATGCACAAACTTAAAAGGTTTTCTGTTGCCATTCATGAGTGTTCATAGTTGTACTGTACAAAAACAAAATGCACTTGGAAACTTAAGAGTGATTGTAATGCAATATATCACAAATGCATGGGGTGTCCGAAAACTTTTTTCCACCACTGTATAACTGACTGGTCTGTACTGACTTGACTTCACTTCCATGAATGTCACTCTTCATTTACTACTGGTAGCAAAAGTAATAAAATACCCCTCATCAAATATTAATCACTTGTTATTTATAGAGACAGTTGTATAGTTAGTTGGCCCATGACCCTGCTTTCAGTGTCACATTCTTCCATTAAACTGGACACAATAAATATTTGTGCACGCTGACGCTCATGGTAGCTTGTGTTATAAAGCTTATCATATTCATTATGTTAGTATTCATGGCTGGAACTGGCTGTGTGTGTTCATTTTTCATTTTAGAGATGAATGGGGGCAATTAAAAAACAATTTGGAGTCGTCCAACATTCAGTCTCTTTCAAGCCAACTCCTGAGAAAAATATCTGGCTCTTTATCAGCTAAATTTGATAGATTGTAATCACAAACATTGTCTAGTTTCCAGTCGCTAACTTTTTTTCTGTCTGCTGTTTGCTGCTGGGTAAGTAGGGTACAGTGGATTTCTCAGGTCTGTTTGCTGAAATCAGCTTCCTGCTGCTGAAACAAGTTTAACGAGAACAGAGGTCACCAGCTGCAAAACCAAAACAATGAGCTGAAAGACACTAAAATGAAGAGACCTGAGGAGAGCTGCTGTCAGGTGATGGTTATCTATGGCTTATACAGATAAATGGAGCCATTTCATCCATTTGAGCCATTTGACTTTCCTTAATTTCCATCTCAGAATAATAACCATGTCTCCCAATGACAACATCTGGATAACATGACATCATTGTCACTGTTTGAAAGACTTGTTCCCAAAGCATTTTTTCCTGAGGGGATGAGTGTGAAGAATCAGTAGGAGCATCAAATCACTGATTCGCTCATTCATGCCAGTTCTGGGTCATTCCCATTGGCTGAGAGCTTCTGGCTCTGTGACCTAGTGAAAACCAATCTGCCTTAACTTTCCATCAGAGGTTCTGGGAGGGGTAAACTTGTGACGTCCGAATGGCATCGTGTTACCAAAGTCAGGGTCAGTTCATGAAGAATTCAACAGGTAGGCTAGGTAATCCACCATCTGTGACTGGCTCTGTGTTTACCATCACAAAATCAAAACAGCAGCACAGAATGGGGAACACCAAGTACTTAACGGTCCATATAAACTGATCGCTTGTTTTACTCCTATTTCAAAACAAGCGCATCATCTTAACTGCATTTCAAAATAAACACAAATTTTACAAATGATAAATCATAAAAAAAATCTGAGTTTACTCCACAAAACAAATGCATGGTGAGGGGGCAACAAAGAAGTCATGAAGTTTGAATGTGAAAGAGTCCGTTTGTAAAAGAATTAAACTTTACAATACTGTGTATATATATATATGGTATACATACATATACAATGAATAAAGTAAATAGTGTACATTCAAATGGAAAAAAATATCATAAAGTGTCTTACTATGGTGTATTTCCAGCACAAGCTGTGACTATGAAGTGCAATGTATTTGACTCACTTCATTTTCATAGTAATTAAACCACTGAGTTATCCCTCCTGCCTGGCTGTGAACCACTCCCATCAGGGTGTGTTCCATCAAGATTTTCCTTTAATTTGGTCCCTGTGTGTTTTTGAAAATGTGATCATGGAAATTTAAGAGAGGTAAGATTATAAAGAGGCTTTGGACTGTGACAGCACTCAGAGCAAAGACCTACTCCAAAGCTAATGTCAGACATTGTACACCAGGCTACAGAGAAAAAGAGATTTAATTCAAAGTAAATGATCTGCATCTGCCCCAAAATTTAATGGGTTCTTCCCAAGATACAGGCTTTTTTTTCAACATGCTTACATATTTGTAAATCTGCCTAAAATATAAAAAACAATATTGAAAACTTGTTTTTAGACAATAAAGATTTTTAATTTGCCACAAAAAAAATGTTTTCTTCACTGTATTGTATCAGTCTGGTGGTACATACTGCTCCATGAACGTAGTATAAAGTCCGATCTGCAGCCACATCCATCATGTGTTTTGTCAGTTGATCCAGTTGAGCTCTCCAAAGATATATGTTTGGTTTTTTTATCCTCATCTTTGACCTTGAGGCAAAATTAAGCTTTTCTGATTTCACACATAGCAGACATGCACTACGCCATAAAGTCAGTCAGTCTCATGAGCGAAAGTGTCACGCTCATCGCCATACTCCACGAAGAAGGAGGCATTCTTCCAGTCAGATGGTGACATCACTGATTCGTTCAGTGCTGAGCTGATATTAACACAAAGATACGCAGAGACACACACACATTATTATACTCACTTCCAAGAACACCACTGACATAAATCATGCCTGTTTGCCGAGTTATGACAATGGCTCTTATCAAATTTGTAAGTGTGACCTTCAGAAAAGCAAATAAGAGACTATTTAGCTCACTAATTTAAAATATTAAATTAGTGAATGTAACTGTCACTTGGTTGGTCTGCAGATGATAAGATCACGGCGAAGGAGAGGCTGAATGTGAGGCCCGATGTTAAGGATAGATCAGTAACTACTATTGCAAACACTGATCTGTATCCTGTGCTCCTCATTCAGGATGATAATTGGATAGAAGGACAACTGATAGTATCTCACAGATGTTTTAGGCCCAGTCTTTTTAGTTGATCAGCCATATTTATACAAGAAATTTACCACTAAATGTGAAAAAATTTTGTTTGTATGTTTTTTAGTCCATCTATTCTCAAAAATGAGCTGAGACATTGAAAGGTGTAATTTATGTAGCGATGGGGTTGAATTTATTTCATGCCTTCATGTGACTCTTGACCACAAACTGTGACACTGTATGAGGCGCTAAACACATGAAATGACTCAACACGAAGTCCCAGGTTACTTCCCTTTCTGCTGGCAGCTTTCAGCACTGATCAGTGTCAGACAGACAGCATCATATTATCCCCTTTCTTATCAGTGACAGTCATTAGCTTCTTTGTCTGCAGTACATTTAGCTCCAGATGATACTAACTTACAGATTAAACCAAGAGAGTATAGATTCAGAAGTGAATTTCTGGAATAAAGGAAATGAACTGGCATGAGAATATTGACAGTACTCATCATCGTCATTTGTGACATTTTACTGAATAGAACCTTTTATGAAGTTCATGTGAAAGAAAAGAAGGTTCAATTAAATTAACCAAAAAAAGAAAAACTGTTGTGCAAATTAGCACGAAACACCAATTAATGCTGCAGAATTTGGAGAACTTAAATTTCCATGAAATCACTGAGAAGGTAGAACTGCTCTGTGGCCACAAGTCATTGGTTTGTGCAAACCACAAGATTAACAGTTTTCAGCATGCTGGCATAAACTAAGATGGTGACAATGGAAAACATAATACCTGATTAACAGAGCCACTTGTGTGACTGTAGACTCTTGTGTTCATCAACAAACAAAGGTCCACAGCTAGATGGAAACCACAGTGGGGCTTGTGGTCAGGGTCCCAGATCTGGGACTCCAGGGAACTAGATTCACCACAGAAATGGACTATACAGTCTGAGCTGTTTTCTCAATGCCACTCTGACATCGAGAAATGTTCATAATCACCCAGAGCCACTGCTATCCTATTAGCCAAAGCTGCTGGCTGCTCTTCTCAGATGCTGCTTTATGACTTCAAAATCCCTGACCACAAAAACCCTGAATCACTCACAATCACCAAAATACATAATGCCACAGAGCCACTGCGTGACCCAGGCTTGTCAGCTTTGTTGTTCAGTCTCAGCTGCTACAGCTCTCTGTTCTCTGTTTAACTTTTCCACTGCATCGTCTGTGAATATACAGACAGGTGCTGACAGCTTCTGCTGTGGCACTAAAACCCAGACCAGCATCCTCTTTCACTTCCCATTTCTTCACCACGGTTGTTTGTTTTCACTAAAATGTGTATTTTTTTTTCTTCTCTGTCATATGAAAGACTAATTTAATGAATGGAGCACTTATTTTCAAAACAGTATTGGCCTTTAAACTGTTTTAAAGCAAAATTATCATAAATGTGGTGATTAATTAAGTAAGCACATTGACATTTTTATCAATGCTATTGATAAAAATTACCATGAAATATGTGTGTAGACATCCATGTCCACCTCAGGTTTAATTATAATAACTTTAATGATCTCCTCAGTTTCCCTTTAATGCTGTTATCGGGTCAAAATTTTATTTTGTCCATTACTTTGGTTTATGACCAAATACTTAAAACTGTGCTAATTAGCAAATGCAAATAAGCTGATATGCTAAACTAAGGTGGTGCACTAGAAGACATTATACCAGCTAAACATCAGCTTGTTAGCGTGCTGGAGCTAGGAAGTAATTTTCTCAAACAAAACGTTAAGAGAGAAAACACATTTTTACAGCAACACCAAACCACTTTGAACACATTGTAATCATGCAATCATTAACATAAAACCTTTCTTGATTTTTGAGTGGACAGAAACACTTACCTAAATAATTTAAATGTGAACTACAGTGTCATCAGCCAAACAGAATATACATGCAAGAATAGAATTAGCATGAGCATTGGTTTTCTTTCCCTGCTCTCAGGGTTTCTGTGCCTCCCTGCTGATGAGATGGAGGCTATTAGCAGCAATCAATAAGTCTGCTACTTAGGCTGCTCTCACTAAGCTCCTGCAGAGAGAGAAAACTGCAGTGAGCAGGCAATATCCTGGACATTTTGTAGAATGAGGACGACAGGCCACATTCATGTTAGGAGCACAGAGATACACAATACAATGTCTGAGATACTCCTCATCCTTCATCAGAGGAGAGTTGAAGAGCAGTGATAAGTGCAATGAACTGGAAGTAATAGAATTTGTGTATCCAACACACACTCTCACACACATTTGAGCCTGGCAAAGACCTGCTGACGTCTACTGGGAGAATTCTGTGACGGTGTCCTTGGTGCGCCTGAAACACACAGTGGGTGGATATCATACTAGGCACTGGGACAACTCAGGACACAGACGTGGGCAGTGTTGGTCTCTCCTTTCCAATCTACACTTGCATAGATTCCATCTTAATGAATTAGCCAGAAAAATCAAGCACAGCTTTCCAGAGAAGAAAAAGAAAGCAGAGCATCTAGTTCCCTCTTCCATGGAAATTAGATGTTTCAAAATATGTTTCCCTGCACAAGTTAGGACATGTGTGTCTGAGATATTGCAGAAACGGTAAATGTCTTTTTTTGTCACTTGGGACAGGTTAAAGACATTTTACAATAGAAAAGGATAGCAAACACAAACAAAGCATGAGAACCAAGTGAGACATGCATTTCTTCTACTGTCTACCGTCTTTGTGCCCATGTTTTCATTATAGCTGGAGCTTAAGGAGTGTGTCTTAGCTGTTTGCAGTGCAGGTGATCCACTTCTCTCAGTTTCCCTTATTTCTCAGGTAGAACTTTATTCTGGCAGCCACTGAAAATTTACTCAAATACAGGTCATGTCTCAATAAAACTTCTTCTGTTATCAAACCAAGCTGCAAAATGTTGGTTACAAACAGTTTTTTCAAAGTTTCAATAGATTTCAACAAGTTAAATAAAAACCTTCCGCTAAACAGTGCCTTTTTAAAATAAGCCTCAAAGGAACAATGACATTGATCAGCAGGATGTTTTCCTTATACTTTGATGAAAATGATAGCACATCTCCTACATGTGCATGATGGGGAAATCAAGACTGTTTTCTGTTACAGAAGGACTATATGAAGGTGGCTCACACTGAAACTGTAAAGTGATAGAGAGGTGGATGAGTGTGCTTGTACAGTTCCCTTGAACTACCCCGTCTCAGTCTTCTGAGTCCCTTCAGTGAAGTTGTGACACCTGTCAACATGTAGATGTTCTGACCATGAGTAATCAGTAGTCATTACTACATTATTACATGAGTGCTCAGTTGGTCTACCCATGGGTCAGTCCACAACCATCTTTGACTCAAATAAACGTATAAAGGAATATTTCAGGGATTTTTCTGATTTTGAAAACAGATTTTTGTCTCGTCTGGCTCAAAGGTTGCGCGGGTGGATGACGCGCAGAATCCTGACCTTGACCAAAACCTCGTTTTTGACAGGTAAAAATCCTAAAAACGTCTGTCTTCCGCTAATGAAAAGGATGTGTGATAACTAATCAGCATGTCGAAAAGAATAAATATCCATTGGGGAAATAAGCGTTTATAAACAGAGGCACATTGCGTTCATCCTTAAGCCCCCCCCCCCCCCCTCCCTTCTTTGTAGTAGTGGAGCGTACCAAGTTGAAAAAGGTGTTGTAGAAAAGAGTTTGACTATAAATCTTAAATATGCCAATACGTCTAATATGCAGTGTCCTATAGTAGAGATATATCATTGGCGTGAGGGCAGACATAACATGTATAAAAGATGAAAGATGTGAGAAACCGGCCCGATGTCGGTGCGGTGGAGGCGGAGCGTCCCCACCCCTCCTCAGCGTGCAGTGCTGCTGGCTCATATGAGAAGAAGTAGAAGGAGTCTGAGTCTGAAGCAGCACACACCGGCAGGACGAGTTCACATAGAAGCGAGTGAGAATGTCTGCCCCGTGTATGTGCTCTCACAATTTCATCCCTTGAAACGCAACATTTCGGAAAAGGACGACTGTTATTCGGCACAGGTGAGTACCCACCACAGCATCCTCACTGGGGGTTATTAGGCTTACGAGGAAGGCATGGTGTGTGTGTGTGTGTGTGTGTGTGTGTGTGTGTGTGTGTGTGTGTGTGTGTGTGTGTGTGTGTGAGAGAGAGAGAGAGAGAGAGAGGAAGGCTGACTGAGGTAGCAGTGCGTAGGATGTGGCTGGCCAGTCAATGATGAAATACTTCACATGGATGTCATGAAGCCTGGGCGGGAGCGAGGACTGTAATTTATGCGCATCTTTTAGAGAACAGATTGTGCCCGCGTGGATCAACGAGCCACATGGCACCGGTGTGACTTGTTGGGTTGGTTTTAAATTCCTTTATCCACTCGCATGATTCTGTTGTAAACCGGCCAGTCGTTTGACTCGTCATTCCTGAGTCGTGTGCAGAGAGAGAAAGAAAGAAAATGGTAAAGCCTTTCTGTCTCTGTGCGGTCACACATCCTCAGCCCTGCCCGCATTTTTATGCAATAATTGCGATACTATTTCTCATTACAGCCTCCATAAGAACTGCAGTGACGGTTACTCAGCATCAGCGGTCCCTTTGGCCGCTATGTTGCAGCCAAAGGGGCTATGGAAACTGGATTATGAAACGACGGCCTTTGCCTCATACAAACCAGGCTAATCTGTAAGCGGTAAATGAAATCTGTTAATCACTTAACCCGCTGGCTGGTGAAAGGCGGGATGGGCATGTTGTTTCTGTAACATGGAAGCATCAGAATAACCGGTTGACGGATTTTAATTAACGTATCTAAGAACGAAAATTTCCAAAATGCAAAACCGAGATGCTCCGAGGATGCTGAAACTCAAACCGTTGCGCACCTTAACCCACCCCAGGCTGAACAGTGTCCACACCCTTGAATGGTTTCCAGTGTAAGTTGCATTAAACGTGCGTGTTGCGTCTTTTTAAGGACAAAACGAGATTAAAACAAATCAACCCCCCACCATGGTGTCCCGCACATTTTCGTTCAGGGAACCGTCGCATATTGGTATTTTTATTTTGAAAGTTGATATCCTCTCATATGTGAGGGTTCTCCCCATCCCCTGAGAGCTGCGGAGAAAAGGGATGTTTGGGTTCGTATGCAAATGGCCTCCTTCCTTCAATTATTCAGGAGGCTGGAAACGTGATAGTCTCCGTACCTCGACCTGTCACTGTCTCAGTCACCGTCCACATCCAGACGAATGTTTCCAGGCCTGTTTTACCCCCAGAACACTGACTTACAACAAAATGATCCCCATTCATTGATTTTGCTGCCCCTGCCAGCAATGTGATATCCATGTGAGAAATAACTGTATGAACTTACCCAGTTAGATAAGATGGTGTGAAAGACGGAGGGAGAGTAAAATTATGTCTTTTTTCCCCACAGCACAAAAGTATAATTGGACTGAAGCATCTCATCAGTTTGTCTTATTTCATCAGCTATGTGTATAATTTCAATTTCACTTTCATTTCCTTTAGAAACATGTCTTCATTTGTCAAAGTTAGCAGGTTCTGGTTATGCAAAGTTAATTCATAATGAAACCTGGCAAAGGGCAACATATGGAGGGAAATCAACAGCTGAAAGCAGAGACACAAAACACACTCAACTACACTGATGACTAGACTCTTGAGTAGCAACTCATACAACGTGGTGCCACTGGCAAAGCACTGACACAACCTCTCTCAGAATTTTCTCTTTTATTTGCTGTTTACTTACTGCAGTGTTTCCTTTTCTGTGCCACAGACATTTGGTGATAATGAAGAAATAAACCACTTCATCACTCGACCTTGAACCCAAACACCATCAAACTTGTAGCTGTGTAAAGATAAAGTAAAAAAAAAAAAAAACTTTTCACAGCCCTGCCCTTCCAGCCCACCAGCCGAAAAGACTTTCCACCCTTCGCCCTTGATTGCTTTATCAAATGCCCAAAAACAGCAAGGCCGTCAAGAGAGAGCTTGACGACGATGTCACAGAGTCTGTCAAAGACCTGCTTTCCAACGAGGACGCCTGCGACGATTCCTTCAAGAAGAGTTCGCTGATCGTCAACAAACATGAAGGGGAAAGTAAAGAGTGCGATGTGGAGGAAGGGGGCTCAGACGGCGAAGAGGAGGAACGCCCGGCCTGGAACAGCAAACTCCAGTACATCCTGGCCCAGGTTGGCTTCTCTGTAGGCCTGGGCAACGTCTGGAGGTTCCCCTACCTGTGTCAGAAGAACGGAGGGGGTGAGTGGCTGCCTGCACACCACATTTACGTTTTCACTTTGTGTGTGAATGTGAATAAACATTGCCATGATAATAATAAGAACTCCTTCCAGTATTGATCTGAACTCTAACATTTACTAAGATGAAACAAATCATAGCAAAAAAAGAAAGAAGAAATTTACAAGAAACAGAAAAAAACTCCAGACGATCTTTTTAGATCACTGACTTAAAAATGAGACTGGTCAGCCAAGTTAACTAGTTTACATGGAAGTAAAATCTAAAGTGAAAGAAAATGTCAGTAAATGTAGCGTACTGAACGGAAAAGCTGTGACAGATATTCAGAACGAACAGCTGGAGTACTCACTTTACAGTTCATAAGTATTTAACTATGCTAACATGCAGCCAGTTGTCAAACTGAGGCTGATTTTCTAGATACAAAAATTTATATTGAAAAAGCATCAAAAAATGCCTCAGGATCTGAGACTCTTGAATGAAACTCTGAAAAAAGAAGCTGACTATACTTCTAATTTCTGAAGGTGTAGAGAACCAAGCCTTGACACCTCTGTATGTGTTATATGATTTAACAAAGGACAAACAAAGACTATAGAAACCATCTATGCGATTTGCTTATAGGTGCAGAACAGGACTGTATCAGTTTTTTTTTTTTATATCCATGTTAAGAACACAGAGATGTACCTGGAATTCATTGTCCATAGAAACCAGAAGTGTAGGCTTCCTCTTTTTGCTTTTTTTCAGCCTTGTAAATAGTTTAAATGTGCATCACGATGATTTTTAGGTCCCAGCTTCACAAACTGATCATGCAGATGCAGAGTTCCTAAAATAGAGGCATTATTTATGCCTGTGTCCCTTGAATGAATTTGCATGTTGAAAATTGTTATATTAAGGAATAACAAAGTCCAAATTTATTATCAGGTTAGACAGACACTGAAAACACTCCTCATGAGTTGTCCTTAGACACATCTAGAATCCACATGTATTAAGCAGATTCATGTTCTGTATAATGTGTTTTTGTAAGTGCAGCACTGCCTGATTTTAAGTGTGTGTAAGAAAGATGGAGAACAGAGTCCTTGTTTTATACTCGTCTATCAAAACCAGACTGCTCAGTGACCTTCAGGATCGACATGTGCGTCATGTGCCCGTCTGTGTCTCTGTCTGTGTGTTGTCTGCAACATTTCACAAACATAAAACGGCTGAACGCAATATAGAAACCTAATAACACTGCTGTGAGCATGCAGGAAATCATTCTGTGAGCCGCTCTGATGCTCTTGATTGTAGATTGTAATAATGGCAACATTCAGCCCTGATGCAATCAAAACCACATTTCCCACAATGCCACATGCACTACTTGAATAGCTCCCAGTGAGGACTCACTGCAGAGTTTATACTCTGATGTGTATGTGTTCCAGGAGGGTGATTAGGTGTTTGCACTTCCCACCTGGAGATTATGTAAAGCCATTGACTACCTTGTGAAAGCCGATTAAATGAAACCATCTCAGAAGGGTTGGCCAGACAGGATGGAAGCTCTCAATAATCAACAATAGTCAAGTTTATTATCAGATACGGTTTGTCAATGGGCTTTACAGAGCCACACGACAACAATGGTTCCTGATGTAGGTCAGACTTTATAAAAGACACAAGTAAAAGTCCCTTAAAATCCCCTTAGCACCTATGGAAACAAAGAAACTTAGGGGAAGAAAATGTTACGATTTATTAAAGTATGATAGAGTATATGTAATTTTGTATGGATTTGTATAGGTTGTAGGATGTATGTTGGTATCATGAAGCATTAGTGTTAAGATACTGACTCCCAACCTCATCACCCAGCCCTAGTAGCAGCAAATATATTTGAAAGTGAGCATGAAGCTGTCCCAAGTTTTTGTTTATACATTGGATGTTATGTAATCCCATCTGACACAGACACACACAAACACACACACACACACACACACACACACACACACACAGAAATCATATTCTTTTTTTATATTTGTGTTTATCTGTAAAAATTAAAAACACAACAATAGGACAATAATCTAACAATAATCTAGACAGTAATCTAATTAATCAAATTAAATACAAATGCAGTAAATCCAGTATGTCGTGAAAAAAATTGATCCATTGACATTAAAAGTTCAATATCAAGTCTTTATGAAGTTTAAAGTGAGGGGGTCAGTGCGAAGTCAGTGTGGGCATCAGTACAGTTTGAAAGACTCATGACCCCTAATTGTGTGTGTGTATGTGTGTGAGTGTGTGTGTACTTCTGTGTCATGTTGTGGGGATAAAAATCTGTTTCCACAGCCACAAGGAAGTCCTCACAACATAAATTATTCAGTTTTAGGGTAAAGACTTGGTGTAAGGTTAAGGTAAGCTTAGGTTTAAGTTAGGGTTAGGCAGGTGGGTATCACGGCTAAGTTAAGTCTCTGGGAAATGAATGTAAGTCATGTAATGGCCCCTGAAAGTGACGGAAACACCAATGTGTATGTGTACCGTGCAGCGAGTCATGTTCTTACAAGTGTGTTCATGTACATCATTTGCGAAAGATCCATCTGTTAGTATCTGTTATGTGTGTGAGTGTGTGTGTGGTTCAGCCCAAAACACAACCTCTCACTCAACTCTGTCATGTTTTCAGGTCTGGTTTAAACAGCTCTGGTCACCCTGCTGTGTTCAACTGTAATTAGATTAAAATGTCAGATCTGGGGCCGGGGGAGGTCTGTGTGTGGGGGGGTGAGTGTGCGAGTGTGTGTGTGTGTGTGTGTGTGTGTGTGTGTGTGTGTGTGTGTGTGTGTGTGTGTGTGTGTGTGTGT
>JBBMJY010000021.1:22577063-22673453 GCA_037833715.1 Toxotes lorentzi | reverse complement strand
TGTGTGTGTGTGTGTGTGTGTGTGTGTGTGTGTGTGTGTGTGTGTGTGTGTGTGTGTGTGTGTGCGTGTGCGTGTGCTTCATCTACATCTTTTATCCACCCACAACAGGAACTTATGTGCATCATGTGCTGCATTCATGTGTGTACTCGTCGTTGCCTTTCATCTGCTCCATGCACATGTCTTTTTATGACAGCGTGGTGAGTACAGAGGAGCCTTTCGTGCTCTGAGTCTGCTGCAGTACCTGTAAGAAAAGATCATATTGATCTGTCACTTACATTCTTAATCAATTAATTAATTCATTTCTTTGTTTAGAAAATGTCAGAAAGTTGTTAAAAATGCCAATCACAATTTCCCAGGGCCCATGGTGACACATAAATTTGTGTTACATCCGACCAACTGTGCAAAGCTCAACAATATTCGGTTTACAGCCACATATATATATATAAAAAGGTAAAACAACAAAATTCTGGAGTACAAGACAAGCCCTGTTATACTCAATTATACACACACTAGCTGCATAGTTCAAATTTTTGATTGATGATTCCACAGCCTGTCAGAAATCTCTGGGTATCGTTCTGTGTTTTGTTTCTCAGTTTATTTCTCCTCCATCTAATGAAAGAAATCTGCTCAAACATTATTTAAGCTGCTTTGGATAAGAAGAATAATTTCTCATTGCCCATACGTCATGCAAATCATCCTCATCATTGTCACTGCAGGTGGTACTGCCAGAAACTACTAGACTGGATAAACCAGCTTTCTCACCTTCGGACTGGAGGAAACTATTTTAAGAAAAGCTTAGATGCAGGCCTCTCAAAGTGTGAGAAAATATCCAAGGGAGACTGTCGAGGGTCTTGAAAGACAATGGAGCCCAGAGGGGGTTTTGATGTTGACGGATGTCAAAGCCTCTTCCCAGAATGAACTGTGTACTGTGAATCAGAATTAGATCTTTTAATATTAGAAACCAGTTAGTATACTGTAAATACACAAACACACACACTTAAAACAACACACATATTTACGTCCTGGGAGGGACAGCAGGACTCAGGAAAGGATGTGAATGAACGTCCTGCCAGATGAAACAATAAACGCTGTTGAAACAGGGATGCAGCTAATCTTAAAAACAATACACCCATGGTACAAGTTTTGATGTTGTCATCAGTGACTCATAGCAAACATTGCAGCACATTGACCCACCAGTGTTATCATTTGATGCTGTGGTTTAGCCCACGTGAGGGGAAAAAAAGGTCACAAAAGGAAGATTTTTTTTTAGATAATCTTTGTTGTTGAAGTGCGGCATCGAGCTCGTTGGCTGGTTTTTCCATCAGTGACCAAACCATTTCAAAGTGGTCTAGTGGTTTCTAATAGATTTCCGTGGTTGGGGGTCTTGAAACCTTTAACATGTTCATTAAACGTGAGGAAAAGAAGAACCTCTGCACTGCATCAAACATACTTTGCGTCGCCTCGTATGTGACAGGAGAATAAAAGACACATTGTTTTAAAATCTCATGCCACTGAACACATCTAACCACCGGCCTTTTCTTATGAACAAAGACTTTTAGGTTCTCTTGCTCTCTTCCGATCATCATGTGCCTGGCAGTCTTACCACACATGAGGACTCTGACCATCACAAGAGATATGCCTCCCTGTACTTTATCACACCACACTGTTACAGCCTGTCTTAATGTTAGTCATTCACCCTGAAACCCTAATTCTAGAGAGGAACATCATCTTTGTAATGTGCACCAAAGTAATCGCACAGTAATTTAAGTAATTTCAGACCTCAGTGTCTTTGCTGGTTTCCTGAATTATTTGATTGCACCACACACCATGGGGGACATATTAGGTGGAGACACACTGATGCAGCTCAGCAGATGTGTGTATAGCAATTTGCGTGTGTGTGAGGGAGATAATGAGACACATACTGTCTCATTGAGGCTGCTGCATGTTTAATGTACTTTTAGGCAAATGTGTCACCAGCAGAGAAACATTAGGCAGAAGTATAGTTAAAGTTTAGGAGGCTGCTGTGATTGAGTTTTTATAAAGCATGTGGCAGATAGAAAGATAAAAAGTTGTAAAAAAACAAAACAAAACAATGTGCTTGTGGGCTGCTTTGCTGCTTTCAGGAAGTAAAAATTTTGCCTCACAGTCATCTGACGACACCCTCCGTGTGTTTCCCCTCATTGTGTGTCCTTCATCTAAATTGATGTCTGTATTGTTTGGACTGGCAGGAGCATACCTGGTGCCCTATCTCATCCTGTTGATATTGATTGGCATCCCACTGTTCTTCCTGGAGCTCGCAGTGGGACAGCGGATCCGCAGGGGCAGCATCGGGGTGTGGAACTACATCAGCCCTCGGCTGGGGGGCATCGGCTTTGCCAGCTGCGTGGTGAGTCTGACACTTTCTCCATCAGCTTTACTAGTACACACCCACGGTGTAGCAGTAGAATGAGCATTAGACAACAGAATAAAGAAAGAATAGTAAGTAATCATTATAATCATTATGCTACTGTAATGAATGAAATTGACTGAAACTAAATCAGGCAATAGAAAAACAATCTGACTTCATAAATGAGCAGTTTTATTGCCTAAGATGATTTAATTTCATTTTAAAATTAAGCACTTGAAAAGAACAAAGGCTAGCACAAATACTTTTTTGTGGAAAATGATCAGTGAAAATGATCAATGAAAAAAAACAAAAAAAGGAGGAGGATACTGTAAACTGGTCACTCGCGCATCTATATATAAGTCAAAAATTTAAAAAAATTGAAGTGCCCTCTTTTTGCATTAAGAGAAGGATCAAGGTCATGTTTGGTACTGATATGATAAAATGCTTCATACAGTTGATGTAAGAAAAAATATCCTATTGTCTGTTTTTGGTTTTGCCTGTAGGTGTGCTTCTTTGTGGCTCTCTACTACAATGTCATCATCAGCTGGAGTCTCTTCTACTTCTCCCAGTCCTTCCAGCAACCTCTGCCATGGCACGAGTGTCCACTCATCAAGAACAAGACCAGTACATGTAAGACACAGTCAAACGCATTAATTTAAAATAAGATTCACAGAACAATGAATTTGCACTGTTCAAGGTCTTGCTTTTACAGACACTACAGTTGATTTTAGTAAACTGGTGCACAACAAGACTCAGGTGTAACTTCTAGCGTTTTGTGCGTAGATGTGGTGCCGGAGTGTGAGAAGAGCTCGGCCACCACCTACTACTGGTACCGCCAGGCCCTGGACATCTCTGACAGCATCTCTGAGGGCGGGGGGCTCAACTGGAAGATGACAGTGTGCCTGCTGGTTGCCTGGTTGATGGTTTGCCTCGCCATGATTAAGGGAATCCAGTCTTCTGGGAAGGTAAGGACAAATTGTATTTCTGTCAGCTGTTTCCTCGGTAGTTTCTGCAGCCACTGCTCTTGCACTGTTTTAGGTTTCCATATTTTAATAAGGAGGGAACAAGGCAGAAGAGGAGATGGTTCATAAGCACAGGAGAAGAAGAGAACAGAGGAAAACAGGCTACTAAAGCTGCCTTGCAATTCTGGCAGCTTGGCCTGGATAACTACTTAAATGTAACTTGTGTACCCTGTAAGATGGGGAAGAGTGACAGAAACAAAAGGCTATTTCTTGCCAAGTGTTTTGAAAATCCTCACACATAATTAGCTCACTTTAAAGCTGAGGCTTATAGAGGGTAAACTGTGTGGTTGCTTGGTCTAAAGACACTGGGTGACTACTTTAATGTGACTGGGCAAATTTTTCTAATGATACAGTCTCAGATATGATCTAGGAGCTCATGTGATCCCGTGTGCGATTTCTAGCTCAGCGTACTTTAGCTTAGTGTAGCAAAGCTGACAGTAGCGTGACTAGCATCCGGAAGGATTAGCCCACTGGCTAAAGGTTGGGGTTTGCTTGCAAACTCACCCCACTCCTCCTCTCTTTTTACAGGTGATCTTTATCATTCCACACTTTCTCATATCATATGACAAGCATTAGCCGGTGCACTTCCAAGGTCACAGGCAAGCCTGTGCTAATTGGAGGAATGGTTGCACTTTTTAACATTCCCAGAGTATGCTTTGATGCAGAAGATATTTGATTTTGGTATTATCCCCACTTCTTACGTTGGCATGGGCTTGGTTACAACACACTGTTAGGGCAAAATTAATTACAGTATATTTCAGTGGTAACTTTTTTTTGTCTTCAATAGCGTAAGGTCTTTCAGATTCTTTAAATTCATTCATGAGCTTGAATGAGATTAACTCAATGAAACAAGTCTTTGTAATAGAGCCAAAATTATGGAGAATTAACACTCAACTCTACAGCTCTGTTGGGCTTTTCAGCCTCTTATAGCTCATTATTTTGGTTTTACAGCACATTTACTGTATGATTGAGTCTCAGCTGCATCTGTAGGCAACTGTTTCCAACACAAAAGCTGTGACAAACCCATTGTATGCAACCTGTCTGGCACTAACTTGGTGGAGACCAAACTAGAGTTCTCATAAAGAGAGTCTGCTGAACTTACATTTAACAGGTATCTGTGTCAGTTGGAAATAAAGTTGGCAGTTGTTTATCTCATCATATCACAAAACATTCTTGTTACATCTCATTAAAACTAGTATTTTTTCCTTATCACATGATACGTTGGTATCTTGTCTAAAGAGGAAATATTAAAATGATTCATCATTGCATTAATAAACATTGTCGCCTGGAGCAGTCGGTATGACTGGTAAACATGATGATCCAGAAACTTGATCTTGATCAAGAAGCTTTCTTGTTGTAAAGAGAAAGTGAGTAAAATGTATTTTTGTCACAGTGGCTGCAGTACTCTGCTTTAGTTTTCTTGCAGCTATTTTTCAGCTTTATGGATTTGATCTTCAGGTTATTAAAAATGGGTCAGTAACATTTTAGGCAAAAAGATTAGGCTTTGCCGAAAGCAACGGGCTAGTTTATACAACCCTGTTATTAGACTGTAACTACAGTTCTTGAGATTGTGGGGGAAATGTGGCTGTCACCAGCTAAATGCGTTTTCCCACCTTTGATCCAGATATTGTCCTTAGCTCAGGTCTTATTCCAACAGCTGTCTACTGTATACTTGGGTCCACAGCCACAGATGAATGCCTTTAACAACAGCAGTGCTGTAATCATGGCTTCTGCCATGATGGTTTGCAGTGCTAGACAGTCTCATTTCCCTTGTCTGCCACATCCTGCTGCCTGGCAAGAAATGTCACTAATAACCACAATCATGACACATTCACTGTGTCAGAGGGGTTGTACTAGCATGAACGATGCTCAAGTCCTTCTAGTGCCATCACGAAAATAAAAGTATTTGCTAAAGCAAAGATAAAAATATATTTTGTTTTTTATAAAAAAGAAATAAACAGTTAAACAGAAACCACACAAGCTACTGGTTAATTGTACAGTTTGTGCCAGATGGTCGTCCTCCAACTACCCGGTGTGTCTGGATGGCCTTTTGAGTTGGCCAGAGTAGAAATGGGCATGAACTTTCCCTTGAAGGGGCCAGCTCGAAGTGTCTTTGAAGTTTAATCGGCGCTGTGCGGTATAAAAGAATAATAATGGCCTCTCCACCCATGGTAGCACAAAGGCTTTTTCCAAGGAATATCCTTGCCGCCATCTGCATTTCTGCCCCGTTCGTGTGTGTGGGTGGGCGTGAAAGGGATCAGGCTGTTTTGGTTACCATGGTTATATGCGCTCTTTTCGCTTGGTTTGATTGTCATGAGTGTGGCTAAAACGGGAGGGAGGGATTTTTGGCTTATGATGGGGGAGAGAGAGGGGGCTTGTCATAGATTTGGTAAAATAATGGTGAAAGTCATTGAAAGTATCCAGAGTTTGTATCTAAAGTTTGTAATCTTTCAGATGTAAAATAGCCTGCAGATTACCGTACTGGCACGCTGCGTATGAAGAATAAAAACAGTTACATGTATTTCTGTTGTCATGGGGAAATGAACTGTTTGCATCAGTTGCATCAGTATGAAGATAACAGTGTCCTTTTCAGAATATGACCTTTGCAAGAAGCACATGCTATCTGCCACGACACAATCGTTTATAATAAAAGTGCCTTTTTTGCTAGAACATAAAACTGAGGTTAAAAGGGAGACGATATATGATTATCACAGAAAATAGCAGCCTGTTTGGGTTTGCAGAGACAAGGACCATGACCGTGTTCTTAAACAAGAGCACTGTGCTGGCAGGTTTAATCAGAAAACGGCTGACAAGAGCTGTGGCTGAGAAAAATAAAAACACTAATTAAAGAAATGTATTCCCGTAATGACATTTACTTTATATTTACTGATCTTCACTTGAAAAGCATTTAACTCAGTGAGGACATCAGTAAACTCTAATAATAGATACATTAAATTCTATTAGTTGGTTTTAAATATGGTGTCCAGTTCTATGAAAAAAAGGGTTGACTTTAAAAAAAGAGTATGATTTCCTTTGGCAGTGGAGCAGGTTTAGGTTTCAAACAAACATCTCAGACGGAATATCACAAAAATACTACCCTGTCTCCTTCAGGGCGTACATATGGACCACCATGTAGGAGACGCAGTGTCTCTAAATTTTCAGTTGTGCATATGATTCAACCCTAAACCATCTCCTGGAGTCTGCACCCACACCCCACTGCTACTCCCATAAACTCATGTGTCCCAGTGCAGCAGCTGAGTCAGGCCTTCAATCTGGTTTTCAGTCTTTAACTGCCATCTCGTCTTTACAGAGGGGGCCTCAGGTTAAAAATGTGTAGCTCTGAGCTGAAAAAAGACTTGGGGCCTGTTGTCTGATTACACAGTAATGAGACAAAGGGTCTTGGAAAGGCCCAGCAGCTACCAGTTCTGGCCTGGGACCGTACTGATATTAGTTACACAACTTTTATGACACATTCTTTAAAATACATCCAAACTGTCAAAGAAAATGCTCAAAATGTATCTGAAACTCATCTCTCAGCTGCAAACTTAGATCCTAGATTGGGACATAAATGGGAAACGAAAGAAAATGTAATGAAATGTCACCAACATTAGACAGAACAGCTCAGGTCTCACTCTCTTTTCCTCACAATTTGACATTTGTACCGTTCTCTAAAGACATACCACCTCTTAACATGTGACAAGCATTTTTCTTGAGGAGCTGAACAACAGTTATCCTCATCTCAAAGCCCAGAACATTAAATGCACAATTGGTAGAATGAGATATAATGTTCATCAAAGTGGTCTATTTTAAGTCTGTGCTGGATCAAGTGAAACATAATTTGACTAATCTTGAAACTAGGTCACTGGCATTAGCAAAAAACTTCATTTAAAAGGAACTTAAAGCATGTTGTGATCACTAGAAACACACTTTGCCCTTACTGCTTTAAATGCCAGACCTGTTTCGGTCAATCATCCATTGCCCCTGATGGTTTTATGTCTTCCAAGACACGGTGTGTCAGTCTCAGAGGAGGGATAAGACAATGTAAAATATGCAGAGTGATTTTACTGAAGCACAGGCTTACAATGATCTGTGTTCTTGCAGGTGATGTACTTCAGCTCCCTGTTCCCATACGTTGTGTTGATTTGCTTCTTGATCCGGGCTCTGCTCCTGAAGGGCTCCATAGATGGGATTCGACACATGTTCACACCCAAGGTAATGCAAAGCTTCAAGCCAGAGATTTTCTTTATCAGGTCTGTCTTTATTGTTGGCTATAACAATTATTTTCATTATCTTTCAATCCATTTGTCTATGAAATGCCTGAAAATACTGAGAAACGCCAATTATATCTACAGTTGTCTTGTTTTGTCTGACAAACAGTCCAGAGTTTACTACCTCTTTGACACACTTCAAAAGCTGCACCCAGTGGACATTTGTCATTTTTGCTTGCAAAAGGATGAAAACAATGAATCAAATAATGTTCAACAGATTCATTTATAGTTTCAGCTCTTCTTGACTGAGCACCATGTGTGATAAAAGTACTGTTTCTTACATCCAATATTCCGTGCTGAACACCAGGTGTGCACATCAAGGTTTTTTCTTCTTGTTAAATTGAATCCACTCATTGTTTAAGGTGTCTGAACTAAAAAATTAAATCTGCACTGCAACAGGCCGGCTCCTCGGCAGCAACAGGCCAATGGCACCTCGGGCTGTGTCACCATAGCAACAGGAGTCACTGAGGCTTTATGTAAGCAACCAGCCGAAGATGCTCATTCGCAGCAGAGTGTGTGTCTGCTCTGCCTCGTCGGCTGACATCTTACGACTTCAAACAGCACGTTCTGCCACCATCTTCCGTGTACCTGCGGACATCAAAGTCCTGCTGCGCTCATGTTCTGCTTTGTGCTCAGAACAGTTTGAGACCTTTGTAACAGAAAAACCACCAGGTGAAAAGTGTCAACATACCAGCTGTCGTTTAGCGGGATGGTACACTGAGAGTGTACAGAAATAAATGTTTGTTATTTGAAAAAAAGATTTTTGATTGATATGTCTCTTTAAAGCAGTTTAGTAGCCTTTCTCATGAAGATCATTACAGCAAAATTTTAACTTTTAACTTTTTCTTTATTGTCCCCCAGAAGGTTTTGTGTCCTGCAGTTGGGAGAATCACAGACCACACACAGACTCGAGCATAAAGCATGATAAAATACATAAAGCATATAATATAAATATGTAAAACATATGGTGAACATATGTGATTGTTCTCCCCCTCACACACCTATATCTTATACATTAAAACATGTCTGATAGCGTTCCTTCAGTGCTACTGCTAAATGTATCACAAAACTAAGCCAAATCTCTCTGTGCCTTGTTTTCAGTTGGAGATCATGTTGGAGGCTAAGGTGTGGCGAGAGGCCGCCACACAGGTGTTCTTCGCGCTGGGTCTCGGCTTCGGCGGCGTCATCGCCTTCTCCAGCTACAACAAGCGGGACAACAACTGCCACTTTGATGCCGTCTTGGTGTCTTTTATCAATTTCTTCACCTCCGTGCTGGCCACCCTGGTGGTGTTTGCTGTGCTGGGCTTCAAAGCCAACATCATGAACAGCAAATGCATCGCACTGTGAGTACAAGTTTAACCTCTCACTTAGATGTATTTATGCTTTTGTGTTTCCTGTACACAATCAAAGAGCTCATCTGAAAGTGAATGTACCTCACAGCTGAATGGTGATTATGGCTTTTTGAAAAGAAAAGTGGCACTTTGATATTTTTATTCTTTAATCAGATTTGGGGAAAAGAATTTAGTTCAATGCCCTGATTAAAACTTACATCTTGTGACTGTTCAGTTGTCGGTAACTTCTGCCTGTTTTTCAGGAACACCAATAAGATTGTGGCATTGCTGGGTAAGGGCATCGAAGAAAGCCTGATCCCCCATCACATCAACCTCACTCAGGTTAGTCAAGTCAGTGCTGATGACTACCATCAGATGATAGATATCATCAAAGGGGTGAAGGAGGACGAGTACCAGAAACTGGGCCTGGAATCCTGCAGCATTGAGGATGAGCTCAATAAGGTACATGCAAAAACATACAGCACATGTCCAAATATAGATTCAGAGGAAAAGCTCAATGTTCTTGGAAATGTACTGCTGTGCCAGACCAAAGCTTGTCCAGGAGCAGACAGTTCATGAATATTTCCCAAAAGTTTGAACTATTCCTTTACTACAACAAACTAGTTATCCCATACTCGCTACTCCACTACCTAGCTGTGGAGCTGCTGTTAAAAACCCACTTTGTGCAGATGTTTTACAATTACAACAAAAGGGATTATGTCTGCTAATCTGTGGAGAGAGTTTTCAGTATACTTACTTACAAAACAGGTGACTTTCAAGTAAAGACTCATCTGTAAAAGTAGCTTGTCTCAGATGGAGGCCTGGATCTTTGCTGGGGTAAATTAAAGTCCCCTCCTGCTGATGTTTGTCTTCTTCTTCTTCTTCTTCTTCTTCCTAACCCCCGACAGGCAGTCCAAGGCACAGGCTTGGCCTTCATTGCCTTCACAGAGGCAATGACCCATTTCCCAGCCTCGCCCTTCTGGTCCGTCATGTTCTTCCTCATGCTGGTCAACCTCGGCCTCGGCAGCATGTTCGGCACCATAGAGGGTATTCTCACTCCGCTGATAGACACTTTCAAAGTCCGCAAGGAATTTCTTACAGGTAGGAGGTGATGGATAATCACACTTACATGTTCTGTCTAACATGGTGACTGACGAGCTCTGAAATGCCGTGTAGATGAATGAGTTCTACAGAAAGATTGAGATTCTGATGTGCAGGATGTATGGAGGAGATAATGGTTGGAAGTCTTGCAAAAGTGATCGGATTAAGGATTGCAGAAAGTGTGTGTGCAGACTTCTTTTATGTTGAATGCTGAATCTTAGCTTAATCCCTGCATGTCTGTGGAATCTGATGCAACTCCAACAGGAAATAAACACCTTCATCTTCTCCTTGTCGAATAATAACTTACACATTTCCACTTTAAGTACAATTTTGTATTATTTTAAAGAGAAAATTGTGTATTATAATGTTATGACATTCATAACTAAAGCTAAGACAGTTTAACCTTCCATTCATCATAGCTTTACACTGCATTCAGAGACAAGGAACTGAAGTCCCCAGAGGTTCCCACTATTAAGCTATTCCCTCAAGAGTAGATGGAAAAAAATATTTTAGAATATGTTACAGAAAAGCTCCACCAGAAGCAACAACACGAGCGGTTTGATTAATGATAGTCAGTGGTTGTACACACTACAGTGAACAGATGTGGGCCATTCTGCTGCTTGTCTGACTCAAACAGCTTTAAATGGGTCCCGTTCTACTTAAACCTACTCCAGATACTTGGAGGATGATGATAATAATTCATGAGGCAAATAATAGTAATCACACCTACTGTTATGTATAGTAACTAACTACCCGCATCTCTCCTGCAGTGGGATGCTGTGCGTTGGCCTTCGCCATTGGTCTCCTGTTTGTTCAGCGCTCAGGGAACTACTTTGTGGCCATGTTTGATGACTACTCGGCTACTTTGCCTCTGCTCATTGTGGTCATACTGGAGAACGTGGCCATCGCTTGGTTTTACGGGATTGATAAGTAAGTACACAACATCATCATCTGCATATTGTGTTAACTTTGTGTGAATTACTTGTTACTTATAGCATAACCCCTCTTACATGTGCATAATCTAACTTGATAATGCCAGATTGACTCTTTAAACCAATTAGAAAAGCAGGTTTTTAATTTTAAATTAAGTGAAATATTGTGCCACATTAATTCTGTATTTTGAGATATATTTTGCTTTCTGCACTTTGGCAGCTTTATTTCAAATATTTTCTCAATTAAAACATGAAATAGTTTTGTTTGTGTATATCAGTTTTTACAATAACCTATTTTTTACAAAATAAGAGATGTACCTGTGTTTCTACCTGATATAAAGACTAACGTACCTTTGAAGGGTTACAAACTGGACGTGTAGCAGGTTTTGTTTTATGGGGACAAAAAAGTCTATTTTTGGACCCCTGAGTTGGTATATTGTTTAAGTCAAATTATTTGAATAAAGGAAAAATATAAACAACATATAAAGGCCATCGGGTTTATAAAGAAGAAACATGAAACTATTGTGAATTCTTTACCACACCCATCTGATCTCACCTCCTGCTGCTTCGCTGCCGCCGCTCTCTCAGATTCTTTGAAGACCTGAAGGACATGCTGGGCTTTACGCCGTACCGTTTCTACTATTACATGTGGAAGTACATCACGCCCATCCTGCTGCTGGTTCTCCTGTGCTCCAGCTTCATCCAGCTGACCATGACGCCGCCCAGCTATAGTGCCTGGATACAGGAAGAGGTGAGTCAACGTCTCCGGCTTGTCTCTCCTGAGACCAGGGATCAATGGGGATGGAAGTCCTCCTACTTGGTAAACCTGGAGCAAGTAAAAAGCAAATTAAAGGGTTCAAAGTAAATGAGGCAGAGCGGAAATTACCAGGTTTTCACTGATAAACACATGTTCAGGAATCCTTTAACCTTCAGACAATCAACAGGATGTGTAGTCTACCACACAGACCATTCAAGCACCTGTTTGATCACATCAAGAGAAAACATTCATTTTAGTCATTTTAAAACCTAGTAAGTGGGGCAAAGGCCAAATGGGACTAAATGTCCCTGCAGTTCTCAGCTCACCAAAGCTAATTAGAATCACCTGCAGCTGAACTGCGCTTCACTGTGAGGTGGATTTAACTCACCTGGGTAAAGACCTGGTCATCCTTTCTTGAAGTGCAGAGTCTGAATGCATTCAAGTTGGCATCTGAAATAAAGTGGTCATTCTCATTACAACTGTATCAGCGCTTGTTTCTTATTTTTGTAGTGCAGTATTTGGCCTGAAATGGAGACCACTTCTGGACTAGACTAGAACAGTCGTTCTGTCAGATTATATTTACTGCTGTACGACTCACCATTTTTCTCGTGTCCATCTTCCAGGCCAAAGAGCAGACCTTGCGCTTCCCTCCATGGGGCATCGTAGTCTGCATCTCCCTGGTGGTGATGGCCATCATGCCTGTGCCTGTGGTCTTTGGCCTGCGCTACTTCAACATCATTGACGAGAACACCAGCGGCCTTTCCAGTGTTTCCTATAAGAAGGGCCGCATCATCAAAGAGAGCGTCCGCCCGGGGGAAGATGACGACACCAGCCTGATCCAAGGCAAGTCACCCAGCGAGGCGCCCTCACCAATGCCTGGCAACAGCATCTACCGCAAGCAGAGTGGCAGTGGTGGCCCCGATGTGGACACTGCACCCAACGGCCGTTATGGTATTGGTTACTTGATGGCCGACATGCCGGATATGCCCGAGTCGGACTTATAGACTGACTGTAATTGTAAGCCCTGCCCGGCCATACCGGCTGGCCACTCCTCCCCTCAACCCCTCTGCGTGCGTTTAGTTGGCTGTATCATCAATGTATATTTCACTTGTACTGTATATTCTTTGTAGATATCGTAGCTGCTCTCTGTTTGTTGTCTCTGAACCTTATATGATTGTCTACCTTAACAAAAAAAAAAAAAAAAAAGTGTTGGATAAACGTCATCCTAGTCTGACCCTTGACCCATTTGCTCGGCTGTGCCCCAAACTCATTTCTATCTCCTGCTCCCTCCAGCCTTTGCTTCCTCCTCCTTGCAGATCCTGCAGGAGAGAACGGGTGTAAGCAATAAGGTGGATGTTCCACCAGGCCTACTTGAACAAGCATCTGCAAAGAGGAGTCTGCAAAGGAGCAGGTTAGGGGGTCAAGAGGTCATTTTGGGACTGTGCCCGTGTCTGTGGACAGTGTAAATTAAGCCAGCTTTGAGTCCTGCTGTAAAAAAAAATGGTTGTATACATTATGACCCCTAACTGCTGGCCAACAAGTACTGAGATTAGTAACAGTGGAGCCACTTTGGATGGTGTAACATTTCAAGACTGAACAATTTCAAATCGTTCTAGTTCAAACAGTGAGAGGATGGCCTTTGAAAACCACTCCCATGATTGTTTGAGACAAAAGTGTGCCTAAGTAATTTATATTTGTTTATAGAATACATGATGGACATTGTAAATTTAAGGTATTCTGTAAATATAATATAAATATTATAAATATATTTATCTTGATAGTTTGGTTATCAGAACACCATGTTTTTAAGGTTCAGAAGTACTTCAAATCCTTAACTCTCATCTCTTTGTTTTTTACTAATGTGTTTGTGAGGAGTCCTCATTGTAAATAATTTTTCCATGAAATGGCTTCAAATGCAATGTCTTTTTTTCCCCTGTCAAGATTAAACATCAAATATGGTCCATACCCTGAAACTCATGCTTGTGATTTTTTTTCTTCTGTCTTTGGTCTTTTTGAATGGCAGGTTTTCTCAGGCAAAATTTCAGGTTTTATAAAATGTTAAATATCCACACACAATTACAAAATGGTTAATGTAAACAAATGTGGAAAGAATGAAGACTGAAAGATTTTAGAATTTAGTATTCAATACTTTGTATGAAAAAAAATCTGCAAATCAAATCACTAAAAATGATAAGAATTAGCTTAAAAGCTTAATTAATAAGCTTTTTTTTTGTTTTACTGTTTTTGTAAATAATGCTCAGACAACATACGGACAAAGCCATGACAGTACATAAATAGTGTTTACTTTCTTGTTCTGTTTGACACCATCTCAAACAGTGACTTTAGGAAACATGGAAAAAAAACATGAACAAAGCAGGCAGCATGATGTGAAGTCCTGTGTTTACTGATGTGGAGTGATTGAGCTCACTGGTAAACATGCACACAAAAACAGGAGAATAAATTATCAAATATACATGTTTAGAGGCTTTTTTCCTTTGGCTTTCTTTCCAGTTTTTTTTTTTTCTATCATACAGGATAAACAAATATCTCAATTCATTAGGCTCAGGAAGTCGCCCTGAACGTCTGCACTGTTCTCTGCTCTGATAACAACACAAATTAGATCATCTGTGTCCCTTTTAGAAAAATGTCAAAGATTGTCTTCATCTGATAAAACATGGCACATTATTTCATAATTATGCATTTTTTGAAAATGCACATGTATGTCTAGTCTTGATTTCTTCAATCAGATTCTTTTGATTGATTCATTTACACATGTTCCCCTCTGTATGTATGGCTGTCAGAAAATGAGGTAAAACGTCCCCTTCAATGTGCACGGCTGACACATCGATCCACTGGAGAGTTGATCCCTTCTCGATGACAGTTCTGTATAAAACAATTATTAAAAACAAAATGGTAAGGTTATTACTACCACCACTACTACAGCTGCTATCTATGGCTGAAATCATCATGATATTAATACAGATTTTGATATCTGCCATGATATGACAAATGAATGCCAATGTTCAGAACCACAGAAATGTTTTGCAGTATGATAACACAACAAGATCATGCAACAAAATCACTAAAATTAGATACACACCAATCTAGTACAGAGTACAGTGTAAAGTACAGTGTAAAGTACAGAGTGCACGTTCTGAAGAGAATCAGCTGTGACTGCTGGCTGATAAATCGCACCGCATGAACAGCAGAGAGACGTACTGAGTGGCTGTCAAAGCTGTGGACAAAGGAGCAGCTGAAAAGCAGAAAGGGGCCGAGGAATGAAGTGTAAGCAATGAAAGGAGCTGAGGAGTACTGACAGGAGGTGAGGTCACTTCAAACTCTTGAACCAAACCAAATCTGTGAGTGTGGAAGGACCACAACTCTTCTAAATGTGGCAGAAGAGGTTGTGACCCCGTTTCACTCTTACCACTATCAAAACTGCTTCTTTTATTATGGCATGACATGAAAAGTAGGTTGTAAGGGGAATAAACAAAATCATGCAAACCTCTGGGCTCAGCTGTGATGAAGCTGCTCTCTCATTTTGGCTGCGATCTGCTCTCTCTTCTCACAGTGTCTGTTCAGGTCTTTGACCTCCATCGACAGCGTGCTGTTCCACACCATCAGCACTGACTCCTCGTCTTAGGGCAGGGACAAACACACACTTTAGGCCGACAACTGTTTTCACAAAGTGTGGGACAAACAATGAACCATCACACTCACCAAACTGATTCTTGTCTTGTAGGAGTCTCCTGCCTAAAACCAGCACCACATTCTTCCAGTTTAGTGTTTCTATTCATGAAAAAAAGAAAAATCTAATCACGCTTGATAGAGTTCATGAGAAAGGCTGTTATGGATACAGCATTTAAGCACGTGAGAATCTCAGCAACAAATCCAAAAAGATCAGGGGTAAAGGAAAACAAACATAGTACACGAAAGAGTGAGCAAACTGTGAGCAGCATGCTGGGTTGTTTCACACATTTCTGCACACAAACACCCTGACAGACCATGACACAAAAACAAAAGAATAACCCAGCTGTTTAAAACCGTTTTCTTTACTGATTCAGCTTCCTTTCCACTTCCTCACCCACTAAATGTTGCACGTTGTACATCCTTTATCTACTCTAAGCTCAAATACTTAAAGCAAAACAGTAACTAGAAGAAAAACATATAACATATAACCAAGAACTCTTGCATTTCAGATTCTTATGGCAAAATACTGTTAAATTAGTAAGTTAATTTTGAAACTGTGGAATAAATTGCAGACAAAATGACATCCTTTCTCCACTTCTGCTAATCAGGTCAATGATAATGGTAAGGATTGCATTAGTTACTCAGTATGAAGTTCTTACCCAGAGAGGGAGCTTTAATTTTCAAAAAAATCTTTTTTCTCTATTAATATGCAAATGTAGGCAACATGATTCTCTAAAACCCAGTGAGATCATTTAGTATATGTGGAGTGTCTGAGGCATAAGAATGAGGTTTCTGTGACCAGAAATGCCTGTTTGTGCTCTCAGACAAACAAGAATGCGTGCACACACAGACACCCTGACAACACTGTCAGGGTGTCTGTGCAATGTCCTGTAAATGTAACACCATGCAGGCATGATATCTAAATAAAATAATAAAATAGATCAATAAATAAAAGTTGAGTGCTAACCTATGAGTGCAGAGGTGATGCAGCGGATGGAGTCGCAGCGGGGGCCGATGACCTGCAGCGTCTGGTGCTTGGAGAGCTCCAGCAGCAGCAGGTGGCCCCCCCTAGTGCCGATCCAGAGAGCTGCAGTGCTCTGCACCATCAGGGCCTTCACCCTGGCCCAGGAGGGAGCTGCCTCAGTAGGCAGCTCCGCTTCGCTGCCCTTCCTGCCTCTGCAGCCAGAGTCGTGTCTGCAGGGAGAGGAGTGGTTGACATACTGTACAGCTACTGGATTTTCAAAATATCTGATTCTGACAGGTGGTGAGTCTGTGACAGCAGCCTAACAAACTGAGTGGGCTGTACTGTGACACCTTTCACCTGTTTACAGTGTGCACATCATATCTGTCTATTCAAACCACAGTGTCTATATCGATGCATGTTAATGCCACGTAGTCAAAACAGCGTGTTGTGTGTGTGTACCTGATGATCTGAGCACAGTCGATGCAGTCCACCATCCTCTCACTCCTCTTGTCCCAAACCTCAACTGTCGGCATCCCAGCTTTGCTCAGGTACACATATTTATCCACAACCATTCGAGACACACAAGCCTCACCACCCACTGACCGCTGCTGCCTGGAGGACACACACACACACAGAAATATTGATGAAATTCCACATTTATGATTGACAAGTTCTTTAATTCAGAAGATCAAATATTCGCTATTTGCACATTATCATTTCTAACATCAACAGTTTGAGCCAGGATATTAAAAAAAAACCAAAAAAAAAAACCAAGTCTTTTCAAATTCTTCTATCGTAAGCTCTAACAAGCTGCCTCACATGTCCCAGCATGACATGGACTCACTGGAAGATGAGGTTTGGTCTCGTGTCGATGGTCTTGTAGACATCGTAGTCGGCGGTGAAGGAGAGGATCTTGGTCCCGCAGCCGGCCCACACAGACCTTCTGTCTAGCGAATGCACCGACTGGCCCAGACACATGATGGGCGTGCTAACGTTTCCCACAGTGACAGTTTTAACCGGCCGGCCATTTTCCTGCTGGAGGGAGGAGAACAGGAAGAAAATAATAATCCAAACTGTTTGATTTATAACACACATAGCCAAGCAGTATCCTGTATTTACAGCATGGGAGGACACAGTGGGAGTAACACCTGAACACAATGCCAGACTAACGGAGACTTAACAAAAGAAAATCATCTTTGAGAACAAACACAGTGGACTTTTTATTTAATGTCTAATATTTACCATGAGAGCGGAGTCTTCGTAAACAGTAAGAACTCCATTGGCCGCCCCAACCAGCAAGTAATTCTTTCTTTGGCTGAAAGGAAATAAAAAAGCATCAAGAGGAAACATTAATGCAATGTACTATGCAGAGCTTTCAGATTGAGATGTACACACAAGCTAATCTGTAGTTACAGAAGTCACATTTTAATTTAACTTCTTGGATTTCTAATCACTCCCTAACATAACGAATAATCACTTCACATTAGAATCATAGACATAAACACTTTATTATTACCGGAAGATGCCTGATGGGTCATTTAACTGTATCCAGATTTCTTTCTCTAACTAAATGGTAAAATTCAGGCATATTAGATATTAGGCTCTGTGTTTTGAATGGTCTCTAAGCAGCAGGAGGTTAAATTCTCCACAGGTGTAGCACTGTCTGTACGGTTTTTACTGATACTTACCTTCGACAAGGGTGTACATGGAAGTACAGTGAGGTGACAGCATCTGTGACACTCTGCAGGTGGTGCCAAGTCGACGCGTCCTGAGTGCTGATGAGCACTAAGGAACCAGACTGGGTGCCCGCCACCAGCCAATCACAGGCCTCCTTTGGGATTTGGACTGTCACAAGACACAGGACGGGACTGGTGTCGACCTCCTGCAGCAGAAAGAGAACTGGTCTGTGAACACTGACTATGGTGAAATGTGTCTCTGTACCATCCAATGCTCTCATGGCACTGTGGTACTTATGATGTGCTGACGCTGCTCAAAGTGCATGTTTATTATGAGCCACCACTCCTGAAGATTGTTTAAATGCATTTGGTCAAAGTCTGTGTTACTTTTATTGTCAGAAAACTGTCAAATACACAACAACAAGGCACACTCAAAGAAGGCACATGTCACGTAGGCCTACATTTGGACAGTTAGTAAGAACGCATAGTGAAGACTGGTTGGACAAGAAAAAAAAGAATGTCTTTTTTGTTCACTCACAACATTGTATGGTAGACAGCAGTGGGTCACTGAGACGCCAGTGAGACCAGTAAACCAATAAAAAATATTCTGCAGCTCTGCTCTGCAGTGCATTGTGTTCTGGTCACCCTCTATTACACTGCATCCAAATCCGTATGGCTGCTACGCTCACAGCATTAAAGACTGTTCAGTTTTCAGTCACAACAAACATTTACTCAACACACAGATGTTTAGAAGTGTACATCCAAACTGAAAGAGGTTTCTCTGGAAGAGGAATGAGAAGGTAACACATCCCTCAAACTAAACCACAAGTGAAACAAAGAAAATATTCAGTCCTGAGGTTCTGTCCATACCCGTGTCGTGACTGTGTTGGTGTCCAGGTCCACGGCTGTGATGGAGCCCACCCTCTGGGTGCTGCTGCCCCCTCCCAGCCACGCTCTGTGGCTGTTGGATGGACTGTCAGTGCTGCCAGAGCTCACTGTGAGGCACTCAGAATTGAACGCCCGGGGAACCACCGTCTCCCTCATCACACACAGCATCTCCCCTGAATTCAGCCTATCAAACACCTGCACACATCACAGGAGACAGACATGATTTTTAAAAATGGACTCGATTAACTCTGAATTCATGAAACATGCTCTAATTAAAGCCACTCTGTGTACTGCTGCAGTCCTGGCTGCCTACCACTGCCTCAGGAGAGTGCTCCACTACAGCCTGTCTCTACACTGGCTGTAGTTACACGGTTCTGACCTGAGCAGATGTGGGTCGATCCTGTGGACTTTCCCTCAGACAGTCTTTCATCAGAGCCTGGAAGCCTGGCCAAGGTGAGCAACCATAGTGTTTTACTGGATCTGTGTACAAGACAGTGGAGTAAATGTAAATTAATACCAGAAAATTAGAACACAGATTAGATAAAAATACAAAAACAAAAACCAACCAATTATCAAACTCATTCTCATAAATTCAGTGAGCTTTGGCTTGGACATGGTGAGAAGGACATTTGTGTATTTTGTTCTTTAACAGATGAGGTTCACATAGGCACAATCTGTGAAACACAACAAAAGGCTTGGCCCGACAGCACAATTTAAAATACAAGATGAGAACCTGTCATAATTCCCCCAAATGACTGACAGTTCTGATGTTTCCAAAGGAACTTCACATGTGACTTCAACATGAGCAAATTAAAAGTTTGATCTTATTTTACTGTATTAGTACCTCTTTAGACAAAGACACGTAACACAGAACTGATTTCAGGTTACAGAGATCTTCTTAAATTCACGTTATTTACTCTTTAGTTAAAAAAAAAAAAAGTACCTGGAAGTTTCCCCTGCACTGCAACTTCATCAAACTCACTGGGGAACTTCATGCCGTCACAGATGCGCTCACCACAGGTCAGGAGGTCGTAGAGTAGGAGGCCGAATGAGAACACATCAGCCTGCTGGTCGTAGGTCACATTACCCCGGGCAACCTCTGGTGCTCGGAAACCTGTGTGATGCACAGAAACCGTGTATCCGTGACCAGACTTTACTGATACACCATACTGTGAATACACACTTTAACCTATTTTAAAAATTCTGTCTTTAACTAAAATAAATTTGTAAGAATAATCAAGAGAATCAAGAGAATAACAGTGACCTACACTTTAACCCCAGCTCTTCAGATATTCAGGTCAGATGTTTAATAAGGAGATAACCTTAGATATAAAAAGGATTTATAAGGATGGAGGAGATGTCTGACCTGGAGTGCCCTCTGAGCTTCTTACTCCCATGCTGCAGCAGTACTGAGCGATGCCGTAGTCTGTGATCTTAGCAATGATCTCGGAGTCGGTCTTCAGGTTGAACAGCAGCACGTTGTGGGGCTTCAGATCCCGATAGATGATCATGGCTGAGTGAAGGTACCTGATCACACAGATGAAACGATATAATTCGAATGTTTAATTTGAATCTGAGTTTGAGAACGTCTTTGGTGTTAAAAATGACAACAAAGTCTTAATTCTAATGCTAATTTTAGTTAATGATCATGTAAAGATTTTCCTTTACATCACATCGTAATGTTAAATAACAGTAGTTCTTCACCAAGATTATATTGTGCTGTATCATAATGTCATTTGCACAACACCATACTTTAATCACACTTTCCAAAATGTGTCTCAAAGTAAAATTCTTCCTAAAAAAAAAAAAAAAGTTTATAATAATAAATAAAGAAATAAATTTGAACAGGACAAGGAACATAATGCAGTCATCCCCAACTTTCTACCTGAGTCCATCAGCCACCTGCAGGGCGATCCTGTGCTGGAGCTTTCGGTTCAGGCTGCCGTTCTCGTGTTCGAAAAGGGAGTCCAGTGAGCCGCGTAGAGCCAGCTCCATCACCAGGACCTGAGGAGCTGAACTGGCTGCCAGCAGGCCAACCAAGCTGGGGTGACGGAGGCGACCCAGCACCGCCAATTCCTGCAAAAAAAAAAACATCAATGAAAAGAGGTAAAGCACCTGAGCCTCAGTGATGCAGGGAAAACTGGTATTGTATTAACTGATAATATTTCAGGGACTGCTGAGGTTCTCTTGAGCAAGGTACTTTGTCAGTGTGCTGTCCGCCACAGAGCCGCTGTAGTGACCTTTCAGTTTCTTATTTGAAGTTTTCATTGGTACCTGTCTGAGGAGTCTGTGGATGTAAAGCTCAGATGCATGCTTATTGAATATCTTCACGGCTACTTCTTCATTTTTGTAGACACCTCGATAGACGGTTCCAAAGCCGCCGTCCCCTGAAGCCAGATATATGACATATTTATGACAGATTTATGACACCATTTATCAGTAATTAAAAAACTAAAAAAGAAATAATTACATGGGAATATAAGATAAGCTCACCCAGTCGGTTTTCCTTAGAGAGGTCCACTTCTAGCTCCTCACTGTCCAGTATTGTTCCTGCAGGCTGATCACTTAGCACTAAGTCAGGGGCGATCTGAGAAATGGGCAGTGTGCAGCGGGGGTCCTCTGGATTCACCAGCAGAAAATCTATGATCGATAATCAAATCATTAACATAAAAGCCGCACGTGGACTGCTTAAAATTAAGTGAAACCAAACACAATGCACTTTCCACCTAATTTTACATTTTAAAAAAAGTTCATTCATACCAGAAGTACAGGTGTAAAACATTTAGTGTGAAGTTTGTACCACTGTCAAAATAGGTAAAGAGCTCCTCCAGCAGAATCTTGCTCCACTCCTGGCCGTCCTCAAAGCTGTACAGAGCCCACTTCTTCAGCAGAGCCTCACCACTGCCGTGCATGTCAGTGTTCAGCAGGCCAGGAAACCATTCCTCCAGCAGGGAGTCGACGTGATCCACAACCTGACCCAGTAACACTCGGCCTGGGGGAAGAGAGGCAGTGGTGAAGATGTGAAAGGGACTGACAGCAATTCAGCTGTCAGGCACATCAACAGCAGTGGCAACAATTTCTTGGGAGACTTCCTCTTACAGTATTATCAGTTCATTTGCATGACCTCAGGCTATTTATAGTAAACATATGAATACTTGGGTTTACATTTTCTCTGTTAAATTCATTTACTACAGCGTGGACATGCTATAATTTTAGGCATTGCAGCCAATTTTTTGATATTTATTGGTTTTATTACATTTTTCCTTCCAGAAAACTCCTTTCATCTGTTGCACCTACAGGATAATCTCTAGTTTTTATTCAGATGTTTCACCTTTGCGTGAAGAAGGCACAGTTATTCTGACAAAGCTGGAGGGATTTTCCTCCACTGAGGCAGCCTCCACCAGACAGTACGCTTCAGGGGACCAGCTCAGGTAAAGGCCTCTCCTCCAGTAGATCCGGTTGGGTCGCAGAACTTTCTCTGTACAGCAAACAGTGTGAGACAGCTTTTTTCTTTGAGTCTGTAGGCAGAGTATTAATGATGAAACAGCGGCCGTGTCTCCTGTATGTGCATGTTACCTCTTCCACAAAGCAAGTAGGAAGAAACCTCCAGTAGGCGGCTGATCTGTCGAGACCAATAATCCATGGGGAAGTACGGCATCTCATAGAGACGCACGATGACCTCTGAGTTCTCACTGTGAGGCAGCTCTATTACAGGCCTGTGCTTTGACAAACTTAACAAAGAAATGAGTGGTTAGAGACATTTGAATTCCCTTACTCTTCCCCTTATTTTCCTACTTACTATTAGATCTCTACAAAATCTGGTCCAATAAACACAGAGATCAACGGCTGGGAACTGAAACGTACTTGCTGGGCACCAGCAGCTGGTCCTCTCCAAACGGCAGAGCGATCTGGAACTTCTCCAGCAGTTTGAAGAACTGCGTCAGGTGACTCTTAGGGAAACATTTGGTCTCAAACAGAAACTTTTCCACCACCGAGCGCTGAGCAACTCCTTTAGGATGCTCCCAGAAGCCACAGCTCTTTAATGTCAGTTTCTACACACAGAGCAGACGACACATGCATTAGTACATCAGCATCAGCCTGAAGACCAAAAGAAGATCTGAAACAGTCAGGGCTACAGTTAGCCTGAACAAAGATACAAAGCATGTCTTTTTGTCAGTGTGTGTCTGAGAGTGTGTGTGTGCACATGAGGCTACCTGGGAGATGATGTTGCACAGCCACTGTGGGTCGATAAAGTAGAGGTCTTGGAGCTGAAGCGCAGGATCGTCAAAGTGCAGTAGAACCCCTGCAGAGACAAAAACACGAGGTTTGCTCTGACATAATTCCCACTGCATGTTTGTAACGTTGATCCAAAGAGCCAATGATTATATTTAAAGCGTTAAATACACATGAAGCCTTTCAGTCTGCCAGACAACGGTTAGAGCTCTGTAATTACAGCATTTATTCTTCTACCAGTAACTGAGGAATGAACTGCACAGAATTAACAAAGGGAAGACAGTCAAATTTAAATTCATAAATTCACACATGTCAGAGTCATCCCGTTCTCTGCCTCCTACTGGATTAAAAGGTTATGGCTGTGACTCAGTGGGAAACTAGGTTATACTGGAGGGAGCTGATGCTAAGATGAAGGAGAACTGGGACATTTTGATGAATTAGGACACTAAATTTAAGGTCATCCGTTTGTTTTAAAAAAAAAAAATTTAAGGCCTGGTGCTGAAAGAAGCACAGACTGACCGGCTTCACTCAGGAAGTGGACGGCATGAGGCAGCTCGGCTTCCTCCAGCTGCAGCTGACTCTCCTGGACGAACTGCAGCAGCTCCTGGTGCCGAAGGACGGGGAACTCTGGGGGAACCCTGGTCCTCTCCAGGAGAACCCGGCGCTCCAGCTCCACGTAGCTGTCTGGAACCAGCTGGCCCATCACAGGCTGGCCCTGGATCTTTGACAAAGAAGAGGTGGTGAGTCAAGAGGTAAAGTAAGGGAAGGAAAGGAAGCATTTACTCTGCCGTTTGTGTCCTTTTACCTTAAAGCTGGCGACCTCTTTGGTGATGGCCTTGCGGAGTCTGGCCATGGAGTCTGAGTCCTCGCAAACGGACACCATGTGATAGTCGGCAATGGCGGGGAAACCCTGGTGGTTCAGCAGCTCCTCTCTGATCTTGGTCAGGCAGGCCTGAAGCTGCAGCTCGTCGCTCACATCTGTGTGAGTCCCCACCAGGATGACCGGCGAGAGCGGAGCTACCGCCTGAAGTGAAGAGGAGCGAGGAGGATTTTTCAAAAGATTTTATGTTTCAACAGACTTCCACAAGTTTGCACTAAAATTTCGATTCATTTTAACATTCCTAATCTTACAAAAATCTTTTTTACCTTCACAACTTCTTTTCTAAGTCCTATATTAGTGTAGTTAAAGATCCCATTTAATCTCAGCTCAAGTTAGACCACGACAGACACCACACATGATGACTTACTTTGATGTTGAAGAGCCAGGGTTTGAGGGCGTCCACCTGACTGGCTCCTCTGCTGAGGCTGTAAACCACCAGATAAAGAGCTCTGGAAGTCAGGAAGTGAGGGTGAGAGCCACTGAACTCCTCTCCACCTGGGTAAAGAGGCAGCGAGTGAACACTGAAATACCTGACTCAAACATGATAGATTTAAATCAGTGTCTTATAACATCCATCACTTTGATTTGGACTCTGTTTAACACACTTTCCTTCTGTGTGGATTAATTAAGAAGAGTTCCTTCTGCCCCTGTACCATGTGTGACTTTATGCTTTTAAGGTGTTGTGCTACTTGGCATCTGAATCTATTCAGATTTATTATGATGGCCAACCTGAGAAGTCCCAGACGTTCAGCACCATTTTCTTCTTGTCCCGCTCCCTGATGGTCCAGTCCCTGACGTCGATACCAACGGCGGCCCTCTTCGAGTTCAACTGGGAGCGCTTCATCTTCATCAGCTGCTGAATCAGGGTGGTCTTCCCACTGCCGGCATTCCCCACCACGATGAGTTTCATCCGGTAGTACGGCACTGCCTTCTTCAGCCGCTGCTGCAGGAACCTGGGAGAGAAGGTGGAGGAACGGCAACGCTTTTCTATTAGGAGACAATTTCAAGAAAGTGATCGTACGCTATGGTGTAAATTGCACAAATGAATATATATGTAAAGCCCCAGACCTGACTATGTCTTTGGTTTTACTGCCAATGAGTTTGAGGTCCAGTTGGAGCCGAAGGCCATCCAGTGGCAGGTCCCATAGTCTGCTGAGTTTCCCCATTTCATCAGGGAAGGACCGCAGGTTAGCGTTACGGCTCACGTCCAGGGAGGTCAGGCCTTCCAACAGGCCGATCTGTGGAGGAATCTGGATCCAAACGACACAACCATCAGACGCACGTATTTGCTAACTATCTGATATTTACATTTGTGCTCCTTTTCTTATCAACTGCTCTAAACTGTCCTATACCTCACTGAGCTTGTTGTCACTCAGGTGGAGTTTCTCTAATCTGGTCCATTTGTAGATGGGTCCGCTCAGATCCAGACCAGTAATACAGTTCTGACTGAACATCAGCTCTCTGAGGTTGCAGGACACCCAAAATCCCGGGCCGGGAAGAACAGCAATGTTGTTGGTTCTCATGTCCACTGACCTCAGGCTAGACAGATAGAAATTTTACACATGTAATGTAGAAAAATTCAGATATTAAAAAAATAAATATGGAAATCTGAAAAGAAGCTGAGAATCTGACTTACTTTGGAAGCTCAAGCACAGCCTCTGAAACATAGGTGAAGCTGTTGTTTGCTAGTTTCAGTGTTGTGACCTTGGACGGCAGATGTGACAATGAACCTGGACAGGACAGTAAAGTCAGGATCATGTGGATCCCTGCTTCAAACAGCGCAGTGATTTAACATGTTCACATAGTTAAAATATTTCCTGGATTTTATTTTCAAAAGAAATTTTTATACGCGGGTTTGAAATTAAACATGAAAAAAAAACATGAAATTAAATTTAAACAAAGAAAGCACAAAGCTCTGCTCTTTAATGCAATAACAGCACTCACAGATTTTGTTCATGGAGGCACTGAAAGTTTCCAGTTTGGGGCAGCCAGTCAGAAAGTCTGGAGAAATATTCTCAATGTTGTTCTTGCTCACATCAAGCAGCTTGATCTCCGGCAGACACAGAGGCGTGCACAGCTCAGTTATACTGTTACTGCAAAGGGAAAGAAGCAAAACAACAGCCATCTTCACCGTTCTGCCAACAGACATGGATGCATGATGTAATATGGTTATGTTTTGACATGAAGAATAGAAAAAGGCAAAACAGGAGGTTATTAAGCTATTTTTGCTATTTTCTTAGAACTACAGCAACAAAAGTCCAGCACATCCATCCCATGACTAACATTAAAGCAAACATTCTCTATAATGAAATAACAAAGAGAATTTTGCCACACTGCCAGAGGCGTGTGCTTCTTTGAGTGCTTTCTAGTAATTCCTCTGATCACTGTTTAGATTAGAAAGATATCGGAGAAATCTGGAAACGGGACAAACAGAAAAAAATGACATGTACTATAATTGGGATTTACAGTGGCCAATAATGTAATTATAGTTTTGCACTGATAATGTAATTCAGATCAGGAGCCTCAGTTTCAAAAGCCTTCAACACAACAGAAGTCGTTATGTGGCCCATTTGCGTATATGTTGACCCATTTCAGGCAATGCCCTGTAGTCACTGGAGACATGGTCAGCTTGTTATGCAATCAATTGTTAAAATCAGATTTCATAATTTTCCACATTTCCTTCTTTCTGTAACACAAAATCCAAAGAATCTTATTATGTTTCTTTGTTGTTTTCACAAACGCACCAAAACAATGAAAGTGACACTAATGTGAGCGCATTCACTTCCTGTCTGCCCGCATTTCACATTTCAGTGGTATAATGTCACGTTGAAAGAACTTCTCATCTCATCTATCTTCCTTCACCAACACTTTCCTGCTCATCTGATCATAAACACCACAGTCTTCCCAGCAGCCTACCCTTCCATAAACAGCTCCTCTAGCTGACCCATGGCGCGGCCCAGCTCATCAGGAAATGTGGTGATTTTGTTGAAAGACAAGTTGAGCTGCCGCAGTGATAGGCATGTGACAGCAGGGTCAAAGGTCAGTAGGGGACCAACACAGTTCCGGGAGACGTTCAGCATGCTAAGTGAGGGCAGAGACAGCAGCTCCACTGGCAGCGACTGGAGCTGGTTTCCCTGCAGGTCCAGTCGAGTCAGACTGTTCAAACTCTGTGAAGAATCAAAGGCAAAAAAAGCGTCAGGGTACATTTCCTTTTATCATGTGATATCTTGGTGATTCAGCACAGACCAGATCTGTTACCTGGCAAAGAGCTGAAGGAAACTCCAGCAGAATGTTGTGGCTCAGGTCGAGGCGGAGGAGATGGCTCAGCTGCTGCTGCACCAAGCCGTCGTCCAAAAGGCAGGACAGAGAGTCCAGCTCGTTTCCTGACAGGTCCAGCAGACGGATCCTCTCCCTCTCTTTGGGCAGAGCAGCAGAGTTTTCACCAGATCCCAGCACTGAGGAGGTGAAACCGGAGGAGATGAATTATGAGCTACAATCTGATTTAACAAAAGTCATAAATCAATCTTATGAAGTACTTTAACTCACTTACATGAAAATAATAAGGCACATGTATCCTTGTCTATCAAATATATTCAGAATACAAATATATACAAAATGAGAATTTTAAAGTTACTCGAGTTAAATCTAAGGGTGTTACCTTTCTGGGTCGAGCCCGTCCTCCCATATCTCCTGTGCACAGGCTCACCGTGTTCATTCTCAGTTTGACCACTCTGGAAATGGACAGAAACCAGAGAGAGACACCAACAGTGAGGGAACAGGCATTCATTTGACTGAGATTCCTGATTATGTACATACTGTATTGCACACAGAAAAATGGTATCACATAAGCATAAAATGCGGAATAAACAGTAACAAAGAGTTTTTACCTCTGCACTGGCATGTCTGCGACGTCCCTGCTTTCTTGTAAAGGACCCCCCCCTCAGCTCCTCTGTTGAATTATTATGTGGTTTTGGAGACAGAGCCCCCGACAGTGAATCACTCCCTAGAAAAGGAAAAGCCCACGGGAGGACAAGGGATTGTTTATACATGTTACTATTGTATTTACCGTGTTATACTCATGCTGCCACGGCACTGTGTATTTTTCCTTTTAGTTGTGAGGTTCAATTTAATTCAGGACTAAACAATATTTGTTACAGCTCCCAAAATGTACCGCATTTCATGTCATGAATCTATACTCAAATCTATTTCTCTGGTTTTCTCCATTTGAAAAGTCAGGCAGATATTTACCTCTTTGACACACAAAACATAAAGTTTTAGTTCTTACGTAAACCAAATCACTGATGTTAAAAACATTTCCTTTATGTTTGTGGCAACATTTCTGACAGATGCATGAAAGGACACGCTCATTTACAGACACTGAAAACAGCACACGGCACACGGCCTCTGTAGATGCTCATATTTGTGTCATGTGAGACACCAGGCAGGCAAATGTTCCTGAAAATCAACTTCAGTCATTTTTGTTATTGATAATTAATACATGAGGTCTAAAATGTGTCACAGAGCCACTGTGAGATGACAAACATTTGACACGCAAATCGAACAAATGAGTCACCGATGTAACATCACGACGCCAAGTAACAAACTGAGACTAATCACAAGTCATGAACAAACACAACTATAACTAATCAGTGCGACTGAGGCCGAACAGATTGTGTACAGAGTTATGATGAATGAAATAATGTTAATCACAGAAGAAGAAAAATACAGAATGTTCCTGTTTCTGAGAAGAACCGTACAGTGAGGAGATGTTACTGCTTCAGCTGCTGGAGAACAACAGAACCTCAGTCTGAAGTTCAACAGATTCAGTCTGTGGTAGAATTACATTGTTGTCTGAACAACACTGTTGTGATTCCAGTGTATAAAGCCTCAGTGTCAGTTCCACTTCATGCCTGAAGACATTTCCACAGTGAATCATATGAATTTATAGGTTCAAACTGTTGCTATTCAGCTAAATCAAACCCGATTGTTACAGCTGCAGGTTTAACTCCATACAATAATTCTGAATCTTTACCGTCACTCTCCATGTCGTCATTGAAAAACAGGCTGTCGTCCATGGAGGCAAAGCTGAAGCTGGAGTCGTCACTCTCATCAGAAATGTAGCCAGAGGTCAGGCAGGGGTCACCGATCGACCTGGGAGGACCGCTGGCACTCTTGGACCTCTGGAGAGACTGGATGTACCTGGCCAAGCTCATACCTTTACCTTAAAGAGCAAGAATATGATACATAGAAATTATGACTGGGCAGCAGGCAATAGCTAAATACTAATCACATCTGTCAATCAATTTTTTCCAATAACCGATCAACTGTTTAGTCCAGAAAATGTCACAAATTCACCTTTTTGTCCAATATCCAAAGATAATCAATGTACAATGGTATAAAACAGAAAAGCATCAACTCTTCCTCACTGTTGTTGTAGCGCAGACTGTGTGTTCTTCCTCTTTCAGCCAGCAGGGGGCTGAGCCAGGCAGCGTCCAGGTGGCCCAGCCTGAAGCCCCCCAAGCAGAGAGCGCTGTTGTTGAAGTCCAGACCCAGACGGCCCAGCAGCTGAATGACTGTGGGCCCATCGCCCCGCTTCACGCTCACAGCCAGAGCCCTGCGGAGGTGCTGCTCGTGTGCACCTCGGCTGAGTAGGAGCTCCACCAGTTCCAGAGGCCCACCTCTCTCACACACCTGCAAACACAACACAGAGGCCATGATGGACAGACAGGCCGGGCTGCGACTGATCATTAATCTACTACAGTGGTGTTTGGTACCAAACCTCAGTAGGTTTTTGGTAAATGTGTCCTTAGAACCAAGTGTCAAGTAGTAATAGCTGGTACTGAATGTGTGGCTTTGGCCAGTTCTGTCCTGAACTTTTTTGAGCTATTATGTCAAGAAAAAAAAAGGACAACATTGAAAACATATTTCATCAACGTAACATGTGACCTGGTGGATTCTCTACATCCCTAATCTGGCCTGTGAGGTTTGTGTTGTGTGACTTCTGACCTGGTAGATGAGCGACTCGGTTTTCGTCTTTTTGTTGATGTCGGCGCCCAGCTCTATCAGACACTCGGCCATCGTCGTGTCTCCGTCCTTGCAGGCCTTTTCCAGCATGCTGTAGTGTAGCTCCGAGTCGCACCACATCTTAGACAGAGCAAGGCAAACAGACTTCCGCAGCTGAGAGCAGACAGAGAGGGAGGACGGGGAGATTAAAGCAGGATGAAGTGGTCCTGTACAAATCTGTTTATCAAATTATGCTGAAGGATCCCAACCTTTCTAGCAAGACATTTTCTATGAACTTTACAAGAAGCAGACGTGTGGCCTACACGCTTTATCTGAACTGTATTCGAGTATGCCTGGTAAGTCTTTCTGTTCTTTAGGTTCCCTTTTGTGGGAACTGTGTGTGCACAGAAAGGCATGTGTTTTGACAAGACTGCCTGTGGACACACAGTATGTGACTAAGACTGAAAGTCCCGATGTCAGCATGAAGCTAAATCAATAAAAAATACATTTATGACGGCAGATTGAACTGAAGGAGTAAATCTGGGAAAATACTGCCCTGCTATGTAGACAGGCCCTGTGAAGTTGTACTTAGGCACAGCAGGGCTTTGAGCTAAATGTTAAACATCTGCTAATCAGGACTAAACACAAACATCTCAGGCTGATGGGAAAGTAATCATAAACCAAAATATTGGATCATTTTCAAAATGTTTCATTCTGATGAGGACATGAATATCTGTACCAAATTTCAAGGAAACCCATCCAATAGCTGTGGAGACATTTTACTTAAACTCACTGGGCTGTTGCTGTGGTCAGGAGTCTCCTCTCTCAGGTGTAGGAAGATGTGCCTGTCGAAGTCTTCTCTCTGTAGCTCAGCAGCTGCTCCTGAACAAGCATCGAGCATCCTCAAAGCCACCTGAAAACACTGTGGGACACAAAAACAGAGGCAGATTAGGAGTTTACAAGCACAAAACTATAACCAGTAACAATCGAGAGAAGTAAAGTCGGTGTTGTTTATACAATATCACTCAAAAAAAAAAAAAAATCACAAACTTAATATGTACAGCATAAAACACCCTCGATCCTTAGAACCTTCATTCAAGAACAACATGCTGTATCCAGCATGATACAGAGTTACTGCCTTACTCTGAATATGTCAATGAATGAATGTCAATATTGTGATTTTATAGCACATTCCCTCAAAGAAAAACCCTCAGGTCACCTTCAGGAGCATCTCAGAGTCTTCTTTGTACTGGACGAGTGAGGCGACCACAACGGAGGCCAGGACGGGCACCATCATCCTCGACAGCTTCTTCTTGGATACGAGGTAACTGAGGAGGGTCAGACCCCAGTAATGTATCTCTGGAGCAAGTTGGGAAGTTCGTGAAAGAGCAATAAGTTGTTTTTGATACTGAAATTAAAACAATGTTCAATTGAGGGACTTTTTCTAACTCCATGAAAAAGTCCCTCAGTGATCCAGCTGCTATATATTCAGGCTTGTGCACCACCTTTCTACCTGTCTTTTGGCAGAATGAACTAATTTAATGGAGAACACAGTTACTAATGCACAAATACAACAGTTCAACAAATCAAATCCCAGGCTCTAATAATCATTTCCTACATTCATTACAGCTAAAATACTTTCACGAATGCTTTTATGGACTCTTGGAGGAAGGACAAAATGCAGCAATGACTAATAACAGATTTATATACAGTCTGTGTAAAAGATATATTACCACTCTGTCAGTGAAATAAAGCATTAACCACAGCACATACTCTCACTGTATTGCCCTCCAATGGTAATGGACTATTAATTAATTAACAACTGTGTAGTGTACCTCGTTCCTTTGGGAACATCTGTAGTGTATGTAGCACTGTGTCTATGGCCCCCTGTTGGCAGAGCAGGTCCACTGCACCGGTGCAGTCAGCCAGAGCAGACAGCACCTTCAAACCATACCTCTGTATGATGGAGCTGCTGATGAACTGCACAGACACACAAAAAGCACTGAATGTCATCGTGTGTCCTTATCTGTCATTCAGAACAAATTCTTCACACTATTTGCATCTGTATAACATCTCCATAAGAAAATATCTCTATAGTTACTGTATGTACTGTATGATAAGAATATTATGGGGTATTATATGTAAATGGTGACAAAGAAACAAAAGTGCAAGAAATAAAGAGAATAATACACACGGCTCAACATCTTGGTCAATGTAAACTTGTTTTCACAGACTGACTGATATTCTTCATAAGGTGTAAATCACAGCCTATGCTTGGATGTGAAAATGAATTGTTTTGACCCAGCTCCAGCAGATAACTGGGGTTGAAACCATCAAAGAAATTCATGAGATGGAAAGACTGACTCATCTACTCAGACTGAGAAATTATTTTACATTGCAAGACAGACAAAATGGCAAATGTTATGGTGTAATGAACATGGCAGTTACATTGGATCATAAAGAAGAACAAGAACATAAAAACACCTAAACTGTGAAAAAAACTGAAGAAAGACAGAGAGGAATGGAGAGGTATTTTGGGTTGTCACTGTGTTCATACCCTGTTGAGAACTTCCAGGTAGAGGGTGTGAGCTCCTTCCACCACACACTGGTTTTTCAGGACCTTCAGCGACACGTCAGCCATGTCAGGGTCTGCCACGGAAATGCCGTGCTCCCTTAAACTCCTGTCTGGGAATTCACACAGCAAGGAAACAAGTGAAGACAAAGAAGCAAGTAAACATATGCACACACACAGACACAAAGGCTCTGTTATAAATCACTAATCTAATTAGGGCTGTTACTAGTGCGCCGCTGGGAGCAGAGACTGAGCTAATAACCTTATTTTGATAGAAATTAAAACAAAACAAGCCTCACTCCACATTACACAGTCATTTAACTAACTCTCAATACAGACATGAGCAGAAATGGCCATCGTGAAGTAAAAGGTAAACATAAAATGCCTAAACCTTCATCGGCCAAAAAAAAAGGAAAAGATGAGATGAACTGAGAAAAGAGACCTGAATGTACCTGGGCAGAGGAAGACCAGGCTGGCCTGCAGAGCCTCCAGCTGAACATCCGGCTGGAAGTTGTGGACCTTCATGGTGCTGAGGATCTGACTCATGGCCATGATTAACTCATCCAGACTGGCTGTCCTACAGAGAGGGAGGAAAATTAAATATGAGTGTTACTGTATCTGTACATTTTGAGAAAACTTCATTGTAGAATAATGAATCACTTGCTAGTGAACTGATTTTAGCCAAAGCTTATTCATCTTTTCAAAATAACTTCTACTTGAATTTGTGGAAAGAAAAAAAAAAACTATTTTCACAGTGGCTTTCTTGTTTTTCAAGTAAAAAAACGAAAGAAAAATTAATCAAACTGACTGTAAGTCCCAGAACAAAACGCGTGATACACAGTATGTGTTTTAAAACAATAGTCAGGTGTCCATGGATTGAAACTGTGTTTGTGCCCACCTTCCCTGGAAGAGCAGATTGAGCAGTTTGCAAGCGCTGACGGAAACTTCTGCGGAGGCCGTATGTCTCTTCATCATCTCTACCAGGTTGACATGGAGGCCACTGGACAGCAGCAGAGAACGCATTTTACCTGCAACCAAAGCAGACATTTACTGTACAAGCCAACCAAACAGTACTGAATATATAAATTCAACTTTCAGTGAGAAACAGTGTCCTCAGTCACTTTCAGTATAAACCTTCTGGCACTGTATTGTCTATGCTATACTTTTATTTCTAAATAAGAGCAGACCACAGTGAGAGCCAGTGTGGCCACATCTCTGCACACTAGGTGTTAATGTGTACTGCTGAAGACTCACTGTTGTGAGTAATGAGCGTGGAGATAGCACTGGTAGCAGCTTTAAACACGCTGGGAGAGGAGGAGTGGAGCAGCATGGCCGCCATCAACTGTCTGTGAACAGGAGTCCTGAAAACAACCACACAATGCACAACAATAGTCATGACATCCCCTCATCTATTAAACCGTGTTAAATGTGACAGTTCATTGATTGAGTGTGTACCTCTCATCCTGCTCCTCCTCTGAGTGCTTGACTCCAGCTCCATGCAGTAACAGATTGTGAATGGCCCAGCTTGCAGCTTCCTGAGGCAGCGGAGGAGATTCACGCCAGTTAGAGGCCTTTGATTACTGGAATTATACCAGGTTAAATATTTGCTGTAGCTCAAGGGCAGGAAGAATTAGGACTGACCTGAACTGCCGGCTCAGCGGCGTGGAGGTCCAGTGCCATGCAGCAGGCCTCCATCCAGCCCAGACCCATGTCCTCCACCTCCTCTTTACCCCTGTTCTCCTCCTCTTCTCCTTCCTCCAGACCTTGCTCGGCCACCGCTTTGTTCTGCACGATGGTTGCAGCTGACAGAAGGAGACAGTATGGTGTAATTACCGTCAGAGGCATTTCAGCTGATAACCACACATGTTAATGACAGAGAAACAGGCCCAAACTTCTCACAAAGTGGTGGGTTATTTGGTTATAAAGAGGACAACAGCTTAACTAAGTCTCCCTCTTGAGGGAAATCAATCAGCACAGTTTCTATATCCAGACAATGCACTGTTTTTCTATCCTAATATAACTTATCTTTTTGTGTATATGTGTTGATGCTGAGGTCAAGCCATTGTTCTGCTGTCTCCATCACTAATCTATCTATGTTTGACATAAATAACTGAGTTAAATATAGTGTGTGTGTGTGTGTGTGTGTGTGTGTGTGTGTGTGTGTCCTCACTGAGGTCAGCCAGGCAGGAGAGAGCGGCTGCTTGCAGTGTGGCGTTGTTGGGGAAAGTCTGACAGGCTCTCACTGCGACCCTCTGGACGCCGTTCAGCACCAGGATGTTGTAGTAACTTTCTACACGATGACACAAAACAAGCGAACCCTGCATCAAACAGATGTCTCTGATGACCTCTTCAGTCTTAATCTGTCAGATGGCAAACTCACTAGCTTATCAGAATAAATGAAATCCAGACACTGCTGTATTAATAGTGAGGATTCACTGATTTCACAGCGTTTGCACCATGTTATCGACGTCGACTTCAGAAAATTACTGTTCTCTGTTGAAAACTGGGTCTGACCTGATGCTAACTTCCTGAACAGGCAGCAGGCCGTCTCCTGCAGCTCCTCCACCTCAGGGAAGGCGTCCATGGCTGCGATGATCACACTGTAGCATCGAGTGCCTCCTGACATCAGCATCTCCACATTACTGCCTGGAGGAGAAAAGCTCGCAATAAAGTCAAAGCAGCTGCTGAAGTGTGAACAGGATTCATCAAGTTCTCATCTTGTTTTGCTTGGGGATTTAATTTAATTTTAGTCTGCAATCAAAGTATAATGCTGGTATGTGCTGGTGAATTATACTCTAGGACTTCAAAAATGAGAATTATTTAGCACTATCGGAAAACAACTGTCAGAAGAAATCTGCCAATAGAAGGAAATAAAACAGAAGGTCATAAAAAGTCCTTCACAAATTAAATGAAAGCCTTCACAGATGAATGAGAACAATGTCTCCAAATAGCCTGGAATCCCCCGTGACTGTACATCGTACATCTGTGAAGAACAGATGTATTAATGTGCAAAAAATTTGTCACATGCTCCACTTTTCATGCAGAAATCCTTGAGATAATGAGAATATCAGCTTAGGCCAATGTCCCTGTTTGTTCTAGTCATTTTTCCCACATCTGTTTATTTGTGTCAGAACACACAAGCTGGTGCAACCACAACATAATGATCCTTGATCAAGCTTCTTTCTGCACAGGACAGCCTGACCGATATCTCAGTAAGGCTGATAAATTGGGCAAATTTTAGGTTATCGCACATATCCTTTATCGGTGACTATGACAAGTGTCAAGTGTCAAGTAATAAGATGTTTAAGATCATAAACAGCAACAATGCTCTTATGTTTAAGGATTCAGGCGCCCTCCCTCTGTCTGACAATTACGTTTGCTGTTCCAACAATTTTTAAAATAAATTTTCATGGAAATGTGGGAAGACTCCAATTCAATTATCTATTGCGAAACTATGTACACACAGAGTATTCACTCAAGGAGTGGCTATCTTCTTCAGTGAGAGGGAATTTCCATGAAAACCTGACTGTTTTCAACAAACGCCATCATCCTGTCCCACAAACAGCGGCTCTTACGCAGCAGCTCCACGTCACACATGTTTACTGGCGTTTAATCTGATCTACATCAAAACGTTACAGTGACACTGCTGTCTGGTGGTCAGGCCACAAATAGACTGTGAAATAAAGAAAGACAAGAATTGATGTTTAATGCTTCCTTCACACACAATCTGTACTGCAGAGTCTTGTGTTTAAACATATCAGTCATTACTTTAGCAGAGTGAAAACACACATTCCTAAAGGTCTCCACACACACAAGAGAACTACACTCAATCTCCGACAAGCTTCTGCACTACGCTGAGAGATCGATCAATCAATCTGAGATCGACATATGGTAGAAGTCAGAAATCAGGTTTGCAGAGCACTCACATATCAGCCCTTTTTACTAATCAAACAATAAAGTTGTTACTCATTCTTCTCTTTTCCTCTTAGACCTCATAAACATTGCTGTGGTGTAATGACGTCCTACCAGTACGAGCCAGTGGGAGCAGGACTTTCATGGCCTGCAGGAGCAGCTCGGAGCTGTCTGCGAAGCTCTGTAGAGCCGCCAAGACCACAACATGGTCCTGGTTCTCCACAAACTCCATGAGGTGCTCGTCGCTTACTGGAAACACAGAGACAAGAAATATATTCAGCTGCCGAATTTCAGGTTAGCCAAATGAAAGTCAGACCTGATCATGTAGAGATAAACCTGACAAAATGGCAAAGCTTCACTGCATGTAATGAGAAATACAGCCTCACAGGACTCCACGAATAGCTGTAGGCTGAGTGAATAAAAGTCATATGCAATATGTAAATTAGTTTATGTCACCATCAACAAAATGCGTTAACTAGCTTCAAAGTCTGTCGTGACACATGATACAGAGCCAGAAGCTCTGCTGCACGACACCTGTGGTGGAATATTCAAAGACAGTGCACATGAATGTGCACAATAACACACAAGAGGTCACAGTGTGTGTCCGCTCACCTCTCTCCAGGAGGAACTGCAGAGCTGCACAGCCTTGAAGCTGCACCTCTTCACTGGTAGGAAACGTCTTCATCGCCTGCACCACCAGGCCAAACACATCCTCTTCCTCCTCCAGCACCAGTAAAGGAATCATGTCTACAGAGCCGTGAACAAAACAAGCTTCAAAACACATCTGACCATTAGAAATAACAGTTTCAGCAGTCAGTGATTGACCCCTCCCATCCAACAAACTTCAACACAAGTTTAAATTTACACAGATCAAATGGGAGTGTTAAACAGGAGTTAGGGTAAAAGAGAGTTTTCAGGCCCACAAATAAATTAATAATTTTTAAAACACAATATATTCCTGAATCATTTTGTCACCCATAGATTATAATGTTATCTCCAAACAATAAGTTTCAGTGGTGAATATCTCTTAGCAACTGTAGATATGAGTCTTTTTTTTTTGCGATTGTGTAAATATTGTCCTAAACAAATGTTCCTCAGTGTCAGAGGCAGAAAGTCTTTGGCTTGCTTGATTATTGTTCAGCCACTGACATTGTACTTTCACGGACAAATCAAGACCATGTGACGCGTTTAACGTTTCTCAGAAGCTTCAAAGCACATCAAGCAACATGAAATATGAGCAGAAATGTGAGTTTAGTAATTAGCACAACCAAAGAGATCATTTAAGAAACAAGACACACTGCTCTAAAAATAAACTACGAGAAGACAATGGGTTTTATGAAATGGGCTTTGAAAGGGGAAGCCCTGCAAAGCAGATGTGTAAAATGCTGCCACATAAACAGTTTTTTACAACGATTACATGTGACCTGCAGTCCTTTGATGTTTAACTGATTCATTTTTTGCATTTTCACTCTTCAACCTTCCTAAAAGGCTTTTTGATTAATATATTTTCAAGTTTCTTTTTATATAGGTTTGAGGCATCATAACAAAAACCTTTCTAAAGCTTTGTTATGCTGATCAACTTTTTCAAATCAGACACAGAATGACAGTCACAAATCACAAACTGTGACCTGGGCTTTGGGTATCAAGTCACAGGAAAAGGTTTTGACTTTCAGTTTTTAGTGCTCATGCTGGCTTCATGTGACATGTAGCAGGACTAATGCCCTGACGTGTTGTGACAAATCTCCTGTGTAGTCGTGTACCTGATCTGAGCAGCAGCGCCAGGGACCGTAGTCCCACCATGGTCACTTTGCAGTCTGTGCTGTACTGAGACAGTACCTTCAGGACCTGCCTGTAAAAGAACAGGTAAAAACGTAACCAGGGAAAGACACTGTTTTAAACTCGATTCTTCCTTAGTGACCTGCATTATATAACATCAATAAATATTTTCAGTAACGTCTTCTTGTCTGAGCACATGTATAAGCACTTTTACCACCACGGGTAGCAGAAATGAGGGAAAGGATGGCCTAAATCAACAAGTGGAGGACTTGCTTGAACAAAACGTTAGACTACAGCATAAAGGAACTGAAAGGACCACTTGGAAAAAAAATCTGCAGGTAAAACTGACATTGCGTGATATGACAATATGACCCAAACTGGTTACTCAAAATGAACAGGAAGTGAAAACTGAAAAGAGAGCATGCATATCGTCTGAGAAAAAAAGAACACTGCATGCACAGGTTTTAAATCTGAAAGCTAAACACACGAGTGAAACTTCACTGTATTAATGTCCACTCTACAAACCTTTTGTTTGGACAGTGACAGAAATATGTGCTGAAATATGTGCTGACTGAAACACCTTCAGGGCTTCTTTTGAACACGATCTCTATAATCTGCACAACTACGTTGGTGTGATTATGTTATGTACTTTTATGTGATATGAGCTGTTAGGATGGTGTGTAAAGAAAATATGAATTTATCCCTGCACCTGAAAAGTCCAGGAGTGAACAGCAACCAGTAAGAATGTGTTTACTTACTGGTGCACACCCAGTACCTCCGAGTCCTTGGCTGCCTGAAGAGTTCCAGTCAGCTGGTCAAGTGTACCAGGGCATATTTCAATCAGCCGACAGAGCAGTGACCAGCCCACCTGTAGCAAGAAGAGCACGCTGTCACACACTTCATTCTAACTTCACTTCATTCATTTCAATGCTAGAAGTGAAAAGGTCGACCAATTAATCAACATAAATCCAAACAGAAGTAATAATTTCTACATAGATGGAGGAAAAATACTTTGAATTTCTAACTGAAATTCCATTTTCCACGTAAGACACTCCAGCTATTTGCCAGTGTCTTACGTGGAAAATCAAAATTTCCAAAAACGGTTTGATTCCACTGTAGCAGAGCCAAAAGCAACAACCAGTACAGAGCCATTGTCCCTATCTTTAGTGTTATATGAGCAACAACTGAATCACTGTTATCTGTGTGTGAAGCAAATTCAATATAAACATGTTGGAGACAAAATACTGAGTATGTGGGACTTAAATGATTTGAAGTATCTGACAAAATACATCACACGACTGCCTACAGCAGTCAGAAGTCGGAAGAAGTCAGAGTTCTTAAGCTCAGACTCTGTTATGACTAAAGCTGCATACGAGTCTCATCACGTGACTTTCAGTTTGTGTCATACCGCAATCTCACCTCCGATAAGCTGCGGTACAGAGCACTCGCAAGATGCCACAAATGTGACAAGATCAGACCCAGGCCTGTCACCTGTGGTTGACTTTTAACTCCACAGAGCAGAAACTGCCTGAGCAGGTGATGCTAGTGCTCACACCTCAGCATCAGCACATGCTTCTGTTTCCTCTCTGCACCATACAAAACTGATGAAACGGGACATTTGTGGAGACATTTTGACAATCCAATGATCCTTACTGTCATTTTAAAAGTAAAAAAAATTTCACTGTTTTTCTGATAAACCACATGACTCATATAGAAAACAATTTGCAGACTAATGAACTATGAAAATAATTGTTAGTTAACACGCTCTTTTTCAAAGGTTTGAGGGGCTTCTGATGTCTCGCACTACCTGCTGGACGCCTCTGCTGCTGTTGTAGGATGACAACACCGCCATGAGAGGGACATGGACATCTTTGTCTTCAAACAGTTCAGCTGCTGCAACAAAGAACAGAAGAAGACGTGACGTAACAAGCTTGACGAGAGGGACGCAGCCTTTCACACTCATTTCTATTTTTAAACGTGTATAAGAAGGATCCATTTATAAGAATGCCATTCTAGTTGTCTTTGTTTATTCACAAATACTGTTAAAATGAGCGACGATCAATCACAGCAGTGACGAAAACACAGTGATAAGAATAAATAAAGATGGATGAAGTGACAGATCTGTGCAGGAGAGGTCAGGATAATAATAGAAGGAGTATTCATATAAAGAAATATCACAATATAAAACACACCAGTTGGGTTGCAAGTAACGATTTACTGAATTATTGCTTAATCTAACAATTTAGAATTATAACCAGCAACTAGGATTATGTGATGGATGAAGTGCAGTAAAAGTGAAAATACAAATGTATAAAACTCCACCAAATGGAAATCCCATAAATATAATCAAACTTTCCCTAATATGTGGATAAGGAAGTAAAAAGCACTTCATTTTAAAGCAGATGTGGAAAGTGGCTAAGTATATTTACTAAAGTATTTCACATATAATACATCTAAAAGCACTTGTACTTTGTTTCCATTTTCTGCTCATTTTTGCTTCTGTTCCACTAAATTTCAGAAAAAATCTCTACTTTTTTCTATTTTACATGCAAAACGTTCAGTATGATCACTTGAAAATACATTGCATTGTTATGGATTAAACTACCTTACAGTGTATAACGTAGTTAAAACTGGCTCCATTTACATCAGATACAGCATTTAAAAGCTGCTTAAAACACTGGGCCATCAGTTATAATGATAATCAAATAATACTACACCGATATGGATCAATTTTATGCATAATGAGCACTTTTACATTTGATGCTTAGGTGAGATCCATTTTGCTGATGATGCTTCGGGACTTTTATTTTGACTGCAGGACTTTTACTCTGAATGGAGTATTTCTATACAGTGGTGTGGACCGATCCTGTTTATGAACACCGGCATGATGCACATGCAGGAAGAAATGTGTTTCCTACCATAGTCGGTGTGCGCCAGGAAAAGCAAATCCTGGATGATCTGAATCAGCGTGCACAGTTGTCTGTCCTCTTGCGGGGTTTTCAGTCTCACCAGAAGTTTCCTCAGCCTTTCCTCCAGCTCCTCTATGTTAACCATGGTCTTTGAAATTCTGTTTTCCAGTTGATGGCTTGCATTTAGGTCAGTGGGTACAGTCCCTCCGAACCGACAAATGGCTTCGAGCGGGCGCACTGCTGCGGCATGGACACAGCCGCAAGGAGGAAACGAGTGAAGCGCTACTATAGCCTCTCATGTCGTACGATCACATTACTGAATATAATGTTACATAATATTACATTAGCTACAGTACAGCTAAGCGGCCGTCAGGACTAAGGAAGCTGTGAGTGTCGCACAGTTTCGGTTCCGACACTGACATCACCGTCCTCGGCTAACTTTCCTCTGGCAGAGAAACATGATCCTCTTTGTGGAGTCGGCGACTTTCTGTTGTTTCTGTGGGAAATCCAGTGTCCCCTGGCTGCCAGGCGTGTTCCTCCTTCCCTGCGGTCACATCATATGACTCCGGTCAAAAAAAAACTTCTCGTTTGTAGGGGAGGAAACGGCACGGAGAGGGAGGGTGGCAGGGGAGGGCAGGGGAGGGGGTGACGGGAGCGGCCACTGCTACACAGACCTGCCCCGAAAGACAGTATTTAACTGAGATTAGACTGCTGTGACTCACAGTTACACTTTTAGGAGCAGTCATTCACTCCATGTGCTGCCCCCCCCCCCACCACCACGATGTCTGAAACCAGTTGCTGATTCACTGATTTATAAAACAGTGAGAGAGACTTGGCACTGATTCGCGCCGTATTTCCCTCAGAATTTCCCCATTGTCGTGTTTGTTTGCGAACTGCCATTCGTATTTTCCCTAAGAAGCAAATATTAAAACATTTTATAACTCCTGGTTGGGCATTTTTAAATTCGGCATACATCCAGTTCACAAAACTGGGACCAATTAAACAAATCTCAACTTTATCTGTGTGTCGTCCGGCTGTCACCAACATCGGATGTGTTTTGTATTGCGCTTCTAGTGGTGGAACTACGGTAATTACTCTTTAAACAGCACAGACAGTGCACGTACAAGTGTGTATAAATCTGTGCACAGCATGGACGCTATGGCTCTGTTCCTACTTATACAAGTCAATAGTAACAGTAATATGACCCTGTGTCTAACTCAGGAATTTAGCCAGATTCTCAATCAGGTTCTTGTCCTCAGACCTGTGCACAGAAATACTCAAATAAAAAGACAAAAATAATAAAATCAGAGAGGAATCATGCTCTTAACTTGCTAAATAAAATCCAATTATATCAGTCCCCATTTAGCTTTGATAGGCGAATAAGAAACAGCTGATATGGATATATATATATGACATTAGCTTGGCCTATTTAAAGCAATGCAAATTCCTGCTGTTTGACAAGGCTGATAAGGTAAATACAGCTGAGGTAGGCGTGACCGCAGTCTGCAGAGTAAGGTTGCTCAAAGCACAGGAAAGCTATTCATTATAGTGTAAATGGGTGTGTTCCTCCGTTGCTGAAATGATCCGGGTGCATCAGACAAACTTCCCGTTTGTTAAGGACACCAGCTGCAGAAGTGCTTCAGAAAATAGCCTTTCACAGGTACAGTTTGAGTTATTTTGCACAAATATTGTTTAATCGAGGCTTTTGTGTAATGCTTACATTTTACACACCATCTGCAGTGAGTGACATTTATGTGTTTGCGTGTATTTCCAACCAACTTGTCAACTGTTCAGTCAAAAATTGCTGACTAGCAATTTTTATAGAAGCATATTTTCTGACTGTATTTGAACTGTGTTTTTTATCTTTGCTTTTCAACATGTAGTTTATAGCTAAGCTGCCTATCGAGTTTATTAACAAACCAAGCAGTACCTCACTTGTTCAACTCATTCTCAGATATTAGAGTTGGCTTTGGGGATATTCACACCACCTCCCATCAAACTGAAAGCGCGCTGTGGGCTGAATTGTGAGTCCATTTATTCATCGTCTACATGCATGCCGAATTGACGAGACAACCCAATTAATGTAGTGATGTCAATTTAACATTAACATAACATTCATTTATCATGTGCTGATAAGCGAGGAGTCACTAAAATGGTAAATTTTGAACGGAGTTCGGCACTGAGTTGTAGAGAAAAGGCGTCGCAGGCTTTTTGTATTTACATGTCTGCCTTGGCACTCCAAAGTAGCTGAGAGGGACCTGCGTGCTTGATGTGTCAACTGTGAAACTGACTGAAAACTGGAAATACATTCACCTATAGCTTGGTCAATTGACATGAATTATTTACAGAAAATGATTGGGATTTTAAAAAAGGCCATATATGCCGAATGGACGAGAAGACACGATAGATGTTATTAATTTATGTTTTAACATAAGCAAGTTTTGCCGATATACAAGAATTCACCCAATTGAAATATTTTAAACGGAGTTTGGCGAGACGTCCTGGAGAAATGGTCAGAGCGGGGGTTAAATAATGCCTCGCGGCAGTCAGGTGACCTTTCGTAAACATGGCCGCACAGGAAGCGGAGTGGTTTTACAGTCAGAGATAAACAATCATCTGAAGACTTTAAAGTTCAATATTTATACAAGTCCCTCACATGATATGGCTCTGAAATCTGCTGTACAAACAGAAGCGCTCTCTCCTTTAACGACGAGGATTTATCACCAGTCGTTATCGTGAGCTGCGTCAGTAAGTTTAGCTCTTGATTGTCTCTCTTTTTTCCAGCCAGACATCTGAACACACACTGGTCGGGGATTTTATTTGGGGATTATTGGAACGTATTTAAAGAATGCGGCATCACCATCTCTTTTTGTTTGGGCCCGGCTTTCCTCAACTTCGATGTGTTTCGAGGGCGTTTTATTAGCTACAAAAGACTGCACAGTCACTTCAGAGAGGGTCATCTAACCAAACTAGTGAAGGACTAACCGCCGCAAGAAGCTGCTGTTGTCGTTAAATTACCTGGTGAGCTTCACTCCTGGTTTCTCTTATGTCCAGTAGCCACGATGAATACAGCCTGAGGCACATGAGCAACCTTATGGGCAGCAGGAGGCAGGAAGCAGCGGATGATGGGGAGCAGAGTCTCACTGGACCTCCATCCGGGGGCTCCGCCATCAGCGGGGATCTCCTGGACAAAGATGCCCCCACATCGTGGTTCGTCTACGTGTTGGCCGTTTTCTCTGCCCTGGGTGGATTTCTCTTCGGGTATGACACTGGGGTGGTCTCCGGGGCTATGCTGCTCCTGAAAAGGGAGATGAACCTGAACGCTCTTTGGCAGGAGCTGCTGGTTTCCAGTACTGTCGGGGCTGCAGCGATCTCTGCCTTGAGTGGGGGCTCCCTGAATGGGTGGCTGGGGCGCAAGATTTGCATCCTTGTGTCCAGCTTCATCTTCAGCGTTGGCGGCATCATCTTGAGTGTTGCACCGGACAAGGTGGTCCTTCTCGTGGGCAGAATCACAGTTGGTCTGGGCATTGGTGAGTTGGTGTTTGGTGTAGATTATTGAGATCTGTTGAGTTTTGAAATTTGGCATCAGCTCTTTGGTCAGATACAGAAGCTTGTTTACTTATTCTCTGATCAAATATTTCAAACTTTAGACTATTTTTTATTTAGGTTGTTTAACACGGAGCAGTTTTTCATGTTTTACACATTTTATTAAATGAAAAAGGGTTATGTTTAAATTCCCCAGCCTAAGACATCAGAAAAGTATTGTTTTGGTATCATTCAGGAGCTGTGGCATCGTATTGACAATGATATTGAAAATTTTCATGTGATACTCAGTTCTTAGAGCACACTTTCAGTTCCTCTGTTCAGTTTATTTTTTAGAGTTTGTCCAGACCACAAGCAACAAGCTTTCTTCTTAGCTCGGTAGATCACCGCCCCCTGATATTTTAACCTGAGTCCACAGTTTCTGTGCAGTTTCACTCCTAAGCAACCTCTCACCTCACGCCATCTGACCTGCTTCTCCCGTCCTACTGTGAGACTGTATTTGCCAGAATGAAGTGACACCCTGTCTGTTTTTCCCTTCAGGCATTGCCTCGATGACAGTTCCTGTATACATCGCTGAGGTTTCTCCGCCTCACCGGAGAGGTCAGCTGGTCACTATCAACTCCCTCTTCATCACTGCTGGCCAGTTCATTGCCAGTGTGGTTGATGGAGCGTTCAGCTACCTGAGCCATGACGGCTGGAGGTACACATTTGTTCCACGCTGTCGTCCCTGTCAGAAACTTTTCACTTTAGTTTTATTTGCCGTATCTTTCTACACGTTTCCCTTTAGGGGAAACCAACAGACCGTGTTGCTCAGTAAACAAAGTGCAGCATTTAGCTGTGAAAGTTCTCCATAGATGCTTTGTACTGATGATGATGTTGTACTACACAACCACAACATTTTAGAGGTGCTGTGCTCACTGACTCTCTCTCTCGTATATCATTAATTGAAAGTTAAATTGACTCCCTTAAATGCCATCAACTTGAGAATTAGCAGTGGCAGATGGCTGTTTTCGCCCGTTCACTCCTCCTTGTTCTCTCCATACTGTAGGTACATGTTGGGTCTGTCTGTTATTCCAGCAGTCCTGCAGTTCGTCGGCTTCTTCTTCCTACCAGAAAGCCCTCGTTGGCTTCTCCAAAAGGGCCGGAGCCAGGAGGCCCGTCAAGTTCTCAGCCAGATCAGGGGAGGCCAGAACGTTGGCCAGGAGTATGACGCCATCAGAACCAGCATCGAGGAAGAGGAGAAAGATGCGGGTGGAGGTGAAAATTTTCTGGAAACAGAAATAAATAAAAGCAGCAACAAACCGAGTTTTATCTAGACGTGACAAAACCTTGATTTGTGACAGCTCAACTTAAGAAAGAAATAAAGGTGCATGAGTTGCAATTTTAATATTTATTCAAGATTTTCGGTTGTTTGTTTGATTGCTTATAGGAGGCCTCGTTATTCTGCAGATCCTCAGCCACCCTCCAACTCGCAGGGCTCTCATCGTTGGCTGTGGCCTCCAGATGTTTCAGCAGCTGTCTGGGATAAACACCGTCATGTAGGTCATCTGTTTATCTTGTAATAGCTCCTACGTAATTATTTCCCTTGTGCCTGATAACATGGCCAATTATTGTAAAAGCTCAGGTGTGTTTTTACTATGTCCTGACCAGTGGGACTGGAAAATCTTGTCATGGCAGAGTTGCTGTGACTTGGTGGAGAACGGAATTGTAAATTGATTTGGCTTGTTGTTGTACCTCTTTGCACACATCTAGGTACTATAGTGCAACCATTCTGCAGATGGCGGGGGTGCGGGATGACAAACAGGCAATCTGGTTAGCTGCTGCAACTTCTGCTACCAACTTTGTGTTCACACTGGTTGGCGTGTGGCTGGTAGAGAGAGTGGGCCGCAGGAAACTGACCCTGGGCAGTCTTTTAGGTTTGTAATTTGGATAGTGCATTGACTGATAGGGTATTGTATTTGTCAGAAATACATAGAAATCCATAATAAAATAGAATAATTCTTGCTTGCAGTAATTCAGTATTTTATTGAGACAGTAATGTTTCTGTTAGAGTTTTGTGACATGTTGCCATGGCATTTAGTTATTGGTGGTATTCAAAAGCACATAAGAAAGACTGGGAAGATCTGTAGGATACACTGCCTTTCTCTAGATTTTCACTATCCTATGGAGAGGCCTGTGCAGGATTTATTTATTCATAATCATTCATAATGATTTATTCATAATATCCTAACTTTATTTAGAGTGCTTATTTTCTCTAATGCAGGTACTGGTCTGAGTCTGACTTTGTTGGCAGTTGGGTTCTTGCTGTCTGCCCAGAACTCTCCACCCATCACCCTCCACCCTGTCGACTCTCAAAACTCGACCTGCGGACAGTATGGGTAAGAAATCATCAAGCAGCTGCTCTGCTGTCGCCTCACTTTTTATATGGAAACGTTACTTTGACGGCCTTTTTCTCACAGATAACTGGCACTGTGTGAAGCCACGGTCATGTTACGTGCTAAATATTATACATGACTCACTTTTTCTCCACAAAAACATTTCTCACCTTTCTGTCACTTACAAATAACCCAGAGCTGAATACATCAAGTCCAGGCAGTTTTTCAGTTTCTCCAGTGTGTGTTATCAGTGCTGACAGAGTGGCGTGTTTGAGTGTTGCTCAGTAAATAGTTTAATGTGCCGTGTGAGAGGTTTCACAATCAGCTCTGTCCTCCAGGTCGTGTGAATTCTGCATGTTAGATCCAATCTGTGGATTTTGTTATCGTGAAAATGGAACCGAAGTGTACGACTCCTCCTGCGTTCCTGTCAATCAAACGTCCACAGATCATGCAGCGTGGGGAAGGTGAGACACACATTATCTGTGTGTTTGTGTGTGACAAAGAGTCAGCAAGTAGTGTGAGTCAGTAAGAGTTTTACAAGCTGTTGAGATGGACACATGAGTGTCACAGGACAAACTTACATCCTGATCCCATTCAGGTGATTATTACTGCAGTTAGACTGATTTGAACATGAAATACTATCAAAATTAGCAGTTTTTAAGAGCAGTGACAAGCAAATGCACGACTTTCAGCGTCTGTAAAGCTAAAGGAGTAATGTTCTTGTTTGAATAAAGGATATTACCGTGCTTGTGAAATACAGCAGATAGAAGAAAAACAGTTTTCTTTTGCTGGATAATTAAGATTGAACTGAAACATGCTTATTGGCAAAATCTGAAGAGAAATGTGGGGTTTTTTTTAATTTTTTTTTTTTTTTTTTATCCAGATGTTCCAACCAGACAGAGGCAGCTGACAGCCCAATTTGGGCCTACAACTACTGTCCCACATCCTACTCCTGGATCGTCTTGCTGGGACTCATTCTCTACCTTGCATTCTTCGCTCCAGGTGTGAAATTACTTTCACACCTTACTCATTGTTTTTCACATCTGCAGTGTCTTCAGAAAGCATTCAGATTCACTTTTTGCATTGATTGTGTTTTAGATGTAATTTAAAGTGGGGGATTTATATCTTAAAGTGCACCTTAAATGGCACAAAAAATGATGCATGCTGTGCATATTATTCTTGTGAATATTAACAGTTCTTCCTCCCCTGTGTGTCTGTGTGTTAGGTATGGGCCCAATGCCTTGGACTGTGAACTCGGAGATCTACCCACTGTGGGCCCGTAGCACCGGAAACGCCTGCTCAGCCGGGGTCAACTGGATTTTCAATGTGCTAGTGTCTCTGACCTTCCTTCATGCTGCTGAGTTTCTGACTTATTATGGTAAGATTACCAGGAGGTCAGATGACATTAATACGTTGGCTCATAATCTGAGTTTACTTGTTAGGCGAGACCGTTTTAATCAGAAAACCTGGAGGCGTCTGGAATAATTGCCTTGTTGTAGAACACATGCTTTTTGCTGTTTTTAAATGTCTATTTGTTTACAGCCACCTCTCCAAAAGCATCTCAGCCCTTCATGTATTGTTCCCATTTTTAACTCCACTTTACATCATTCTGCATTTGTAGTTCATTACTTTGACAATTGACATGTTCCGTTAAGTTTGACAGTCAGAATTTATCCAGATTTCACAGCTCAGAACCTAATTTTGAAAATGTACATGTGAATCTCTCTTCCAGGGGCGTTCTTTATGTACATGGGCCTGGTAGTGTTGGGTTTCATCTTTGTCCAGGGCTGCCTCCCAGAGACCCAGGGGCTGCAGCTGGAGGACATCGAGAACTTGTTCACCGGTCAGATCTGCTCCTGTGGAGCCTCCTCACCCACCGGCAGTCGCCACGTCCACTACATCCGCGTAAAAGGCAGCAACTACCTCCCCTCAGACAATGATGCCTCAGATGTAGAGTAGACTGGAAAGAGTTTTTTCTTTCCACTTCTGTCCTTTGATCTCCCTGTCTTTTTTAATGAGGGTTGGAAAGACAGCTGATGTCGGGAGGAAGGGTACTCATGTTGCTCTCTGATGGATGCAATCATCTTGAACTCTCTTGAGAATGACGATAACTGGCACTTTCCCTTTCTCTGGCTTCTATTTTGTAAGTCATCACTGTTTTTTCTGTCTGTCTTTGTCTCACCTGGGTGTTTTTCATCACAAAAAGAAAAACTGAAGCAGAGATTAGGGTTCATTTGAAGTGTTGCTGAAATAATGAATATCCCAGGAAAGTTACAGTACAGTCCAGAGCGTACGTTTACACTTTTTTTTAATCTTCAAACACTGTGCCTTATACTGTAAAAATGTACAACTTTAAAAAAGTTTAGTAACAATTTTACAGCTTTTTTGAGTTAATTGCCCAGACATAATATTTTGTAATATATGTAAGATATCATAATATTTCGTTTAGTTGGCACGATGGGCACAAAGTGTTACTTTTCTACAAGTTGAAATATTTCAGGACTGCCTCAGATGCAGTCCTTTGGATATTCAGTGTTCAGAGCGGAGAGGAAACCAAACACACAGGTTTTGATTTTTAATACATTTGCACAAACTTGTAAAAACATGTTTTCGCTTTCTCATTATGGCTTACTGACTGTAGGCTGATAGGAAAAGTGATGAATTTTGTTCATTTTTAATTAAATATAGAACACTATATACAAAGTGTGCAACAGATGAGGGCGTGAGTATTTTCTGAAGTAAAACATGTGTTTAGAACTAGTGTATGGTTTCATATTCAGTTTTGATAGTACATTTGTGCACAGCTGTTATTTAGACGTACATTTTTTTTTCTACAAAATAATTTGGGATCATTTATGACAAGTTGTAAATTGCCCCAGAATCAAAAGCACTGGTAACTAGGAAATTTTTGATGAAAACCATGAGTTCTGAAATCAATGAACATGCATTATTTATAAAAGCTGACTTTGCTTCTTTATGTTGTTTTTTTTTTTTGTTTTTGTTTGTTATTTTCTTACATTCCCTCTAATCTGGTGTTTATATTGGTGTTCTGCATTAATTTCTTTTTGAATTATTTGTTGGAGATTTTTAAGGCTATCAACTGTGCTTTCATAAGATGGAACAATGAATATGTACACCCAGATGGACTTGACCTTGGTTACCTTTGCCCTGAAGTATGGACAATCTTTTATACAATCAAGTTAATTACTCTTAAGGAATGAATTTCAAATAAATAATGACACAAGCTCAAAAAGTAAAAAAAATAAAGTGAAAGTCTTTATTGTTTAATTTTTTTTACAGACATCACTTATAAATTAGGGGCAGTTAAAAGTGGCAGATTAACCTAAACTGCATGACTTTGGAGCATGGGAGGAAACCAGAGCACCCAAAGAAAACCCATGCAGACACAGAGAGAAGATGCAAACTACACAGAGAAAGAAAACTCTGTGCAGCTACAGTGCTGCCCTCAAAGTGAAGGTGAATCAGTGTAAAAACTTCTGGGAGCTTGTTAAAGTAATTTGTGTTGTGGAATCTGGAGTGACAGAAAATACCAGCAAATGGCCAGGTTGCCTCACACAGCAGTGCAATCAGCCACATCTACACTGCCGCTTCTTTTACCTGGCAGTGGCGGAGGTTAACTGGGAGGAAGTATGATGTACCTACGTTTACCAGTTCCCCACTGCATAGGTGCCCCAACCAACTATCTCACTGATTTCCCTTTCCCTAAACCACTAACACTAAAAAGCCAAACTTTTGCTGATATTTTCATGACTGCAAATTCCACCTGATGCTTCGGTTCTGTTTATTTATAAGATGGATTTCTGCCACCACCCCAATACAGTGTAGGTGAATGGAATTTCATTTGTTGTGCTAGATGTGGGCCAACACATTCAAGACATTATCAAATGACAAACTGATAACAAACTCAAGCTGAGATGGTGTTTCTGACCACATGGAGACCCTGAGAACACAGTGGTTTATTATCATTTGGGTTCATTTCTGCTTTGTGGCCCAGAGTGAAGTTAAACTAGTTTGGATATAAATATTCTAACAGTCTTTCTCTGGCTCTGTAATGCAGCCACCATGCAGTCTGGCTTGCCTTCACTATAATATGCACTGACATGTGTCTAGTCATTAGTGAGCTTGTATTTTGCCAAGCCTCCCTGTCCTGGTAAATTGATAGGCTTGTAACATGCATCCTGTATTCATGCTATTAATGCCCATCAGGGAGTGGTAGGGTGGAGCGCTGGAGGCCTTTACACACAAACCAAACTCTAAATATTCAGGAACTGGCTTGCCCTGCTCAGTTACCTTTGACTGCTGGTGTTACTGAGTCATGTCCAGCAATCTTGTCCTGGGGGATAGCAGCAGCTCTGCCTCATGTTTGTAAATGGGGTGGACCAAAACATGAGAAACACCTCTCTGTGTAATGCAGTTCAACACCACGGCAAGCGACAGTGTAATCTCAGTAATAAACATATAAGGCTGAGCCAGTGCAGTAGATTTTACAGGTGTTCCTAATAAATTGGCCACTGACTGGGTGTGTGCTGTGTGTAATTAAAAGAAATTCTGTCAGCACCTAAGAAGCATCCTAAATATTCAGTTATGTTCCCTGTGCTTGAGATACAGTACCAACTGCCCCCAACACATAATACCCTGTACAGCTCTCTGCTGCCTCTGTACAATATCATGATGGTTCACAGCCACAAGGTGGCACTAAAACGTCTCTTAAGTGAACAACTAATCATTGAGCATTGCAGCTGTGTTTTACTTGTGTGCTTAATGTTGTATTTGTCCATTTGTAATTAACATAGTTCTCCTTTGGAAAACAGGTTGCTAACCCGAGTGGGATTTATACCTGGTTAAATTAAGTTTAACCAGGTTAAATAAATAAAATACCCATGCATTGGTTTATATTTGATGAATGTGAGCAGTGGTAACAATCAGTGGCTCTTTTTAAGATGTTGCCTGTTTCTAATCTTCCTAATAGCTGTGCTGGAGGGGAGATCATCACACAGACACCATCAGATTTCTACAAAGGACGCAGCTGAGCTCAAACACTTGAAAACACTGAACTCTGAATCATTGTTTAAGAGCAAAAACAGTGAGTGGACTACTTTTTTGTCTGAGTCATCACACAAAAATAGATTCTGTGATTTTGTTGTCCAGTGCATCATAGTCAAGATGAAAGCCAGAGGACTATATACTGTAGATTTGGAATGATTAGCTGATAAGTTTTTTTTTTTTTTTTGACAAAGAAATCTTGGCTGGAAATGTGTGTTTTTGTCAACAATAAAATCAAACTGATAGGAAAGCTCCATGGTTTGAACAAAAAAAAAAAACAAAAACAAAAAAAAACAATAAAATAAAATAAAATAATAATACCAATGTACACGTTCAAAGGAAAAGGAAAGTTCAATATGTTGAACAATAAATGAACCGAAAATCTTCAGTGCTCAGTTCACAAAAAGCTCAACTAACATTTGTGTCCTTTTTGTAAAAAGACCTTGACTGATCTTAAAATTGTATATTATGAGGAATCAGACACTTTGAGCTGTGACCCTCACTTTAGACAAGGAAAATACTAACGACAACCACTTCAAGTACATTTTCCTGGTCATACTTAAATGCTTTTACTGAGGTAGTATTTTCAGTAAACGATCTGAATACTTCACCTGGACTGATGTGTGTGGAATGGTTCTGGTAGTTTAAGGTGTCACATGTTTTTGAGTGTTTAGTCTCCACTCTTTGTTTTACCTTATAACAGTGTGCTTTAAACTGCATCGCGTGATTGTGCTTTTAAATCTTTACTAAATAAAAGTCTGGTTATAATTCACTCGTTTTATGAAATGTCCATAAGTCCAATGTCATGACGTCACCTCGCAGCCCGGTGCCCCGGAGAGGGCGTGGCTTGCTGACGCATTGCGGCTCCCTCCCCGGTGCGTAAACGGAGCAGAGAGAGGCGCGGCGGCGCCCGTGTGAGTTTCGGTGAGTGAGTGTGTGCGTGCGTGCGTGTGTACGCTCGCGCGGCAATGGATCGCTAAGCGGCAGCAGCGGCGGCGGCAGTAGTGTGCATGTGGGCTGGAGCCGGAGCTGAAGCATCCGGGCCGAACTGCGCAGAGATGCGGCGCATGTAAACGCGACATGCGGACACACAGCCTCACTGATATCATGGTTAAGACACCGCTGAGATAAATTTTTTGTGTTTGTTTGGACATGGCGGCGCTGAAGTCGAGGTGAGCAGCTCCGTTGCTCGGGGAGTGCGCACTTTTTTTCCTCGCTGTTTTGCCAGGGCAAACAGCCAACACAGATAAATCCGCTTTTTTGTTCCTTCTCTACCGATCGTTGCATGAGGAATCATGACGACGGGGCAGGATGAGAGCTCAGTCCGTGTGGCACTGAGGTAAGTCACGGAAACGTCTTTTAATTTTCCACCTACTGGTAAATGCTTATCTGTGTCTTAATTACCCGGTGCCACCTGTCAGTCATTGCCGCGGGCCTAGTATAACACACACAGGTCAACAGCAGCATCTACTAATACACACACGCTGTATCTATAAATTATCAGCCTCATTTCATTTTAGCACCGTGACCCAGTTCCAGCCGGGCACCTCATGATGCTGCCACCGGCTTTTAAGGACACATTTTCCGCCTGTTTGTCGTTCACCTCGGCTGGGATTTGCAGTTTCCCAAAGTGTGATGCACAGTATGTTTTCTGTGCCTGGACAAAAAAATAATATATATACACAAAGCATCACACACATGGGTCGCCTCCTTCACACTGGGATGCACTGGGAGGGATGATACCTATTGTAAAGGCTGAGCTATCAGAGAAAGAAAGAGAGAGAGAGGCTGGGTGAGAGACAGTCGGCCTGTTTTCCTCCAAAAGCCTGGCCTCTCCTCAAAGCCTCCTGCAGAGAGACAGTTAATCGATGGAAGAAGAGCTTCACTGACAGCCAGGTTTCAAGGAAAGGACAGCGGAGCGTTCAGTACAGCTCCTGTAACGCTGTCAATCTGCTCATTGTTTGTGGATATTTAGTGGATAGGCCCAGCCACAGTTCTCAGTGATTCACGCCCATTACAGTCCTTTTCAGCAAAGAGAGAACCAGGCTCCCTGTCCTCCTGAGTCCATGCACTTAATGTGTGCTATTGTGCTTGAAGTAGGCCGCTCCCACCCAAATGGTGAGGTGGCACAGTGACAGTGGCATAATGGGAAACCAGCCTCTCCATATATCTCTTTCTTGTATATGTGTGTGTTTTCCATCTTGTCCATGCTTGCATTTGCTAATTTGGGCCTAATACTCACTCTCATGCGCACCAGTTCACAGAAGTGCATCATCATTGTGTGTGAGGAGTGTGTTAGTTCAGAGCTTCCTGATTCCATTTCCCATTTAGAAAGGGAAGAAATTCCACATTATGATGCTCCTGGTCATGAAGCTGATGTTTGGGACACTGCTTTTGTTGTTTGGTCGTGGCTTTGTTGTATTGTTTGAGAGGTAGACGAACAGCTGATGTGGAGACATTTACAGTAAAGCTTTTTTTGGTAGAAAACAGTCAAGTGAGAAAAAATTAATCATAAAAGAGGCTGAAATGTCAGTTTCGACACTGACAATATCAGTTTGTTGTGAGAAAGGACAAAATTTATCCAGGGATGTGCAGAATCACCAGGTCTAAGTGAAGCACGGTAGGACACATACAGAAGTTTGAGGGAAAATGAGTAAACCAAAGTGAATGTACAACACTTAATTACAAAACAATACATGGAGAGACGTGCACACCACAAATCAATGATATCTATTGCCAACGTGACCAGTGTAACAGAGTTTGCATTTAAAGGAGTGCCACGTCCCCCCCATGGAGCCTGTAATGTGGTCTGTTGTCTCTACCCACGTTGAGTCCAGCGGAGGATCTGCTTGTATCTTTCTGTACACGTCTGCTGAAGTTGTTTTAGAGACGTTGATGCAAATGTGTGATTGTTTGAGACGATGTCGTTTGTGGTGCAGCTGAACTGTACTGTCTTATACAGAGAGGTGTTTCTGTTATTCAGCCCAGCCTCATTGAAACGGGGTGGACAAAATATAAATAAACACCTGTTACACATAAAATATCAACACCTGGCACCCGTCTAACACATTCAATAAAAAGGGAACATTATAACCTTCATGAGGGTCGGGTTTTTTTCAGCACTGATGTATTAGACTGCTTTAGTTTTAGCATGTGGGAATGTGTGATATGCTTCTCCAAACAGGATATAAATATGTGTTTAAAATCCACATTCTAAAAGAGTTTGTGTAAGAGCATGCAAATTGCAGTAAAAGTGTGGACAGCATTCACCCAGTGAGAGGTGGATATTTTCTGTTCTGGTACCAGGAACTAAAATTACAGCCCTGACTTCAGCACTCTACATTTCAGTTTGTCATGTGTAAAACCAGTTTGTTTTAAAACATAACCAAAGAAGCACAGTTAATCTTTCTCAGTAAAATACATGGGGTGATTGCAGGCTGTAGACCTCTACTAATAATCTGCAGTTTTGAAGCATTTAGGATATGACGACGCCTGGAAACCCAGTGTTGTAATTAGCACATTGGGATTTACACATTGCTTTTTTTCCTCTGTGACACCCGGCCCAAGTAATGCTTTTGCAGTGGCATGTTTTAACTGCTACCAACTGGCAAAATAGTTTGTCTGTACTGTTGACAGGTCTCACCATGCACGTGTACGACCTGTTCAAAATGGGTGTGACAGTTCATTCTCTCAGCTGCTTAAGTTCCACATAAACCCAATGAGCTCCCAGATATTTAGGTACACTTACTCCTCACTATGCAGGAGTTGCTTTGTGTCAACAAAAATGCCTGAAATGTAAATGTAATGGAAAAAGTGTTGGGCTTATCTTAGAGGCAAGCAATTCCAAGGTGCACTTTAAGCCATGATAGCTGGTCTGAGATTGCTTACTACTTTTAAACAGGGTAGTACTTTAAGGACCGAGGGGTCCGGTTGAGGTTGTTTAATCGGTTTAACACTCCAGCTTATCTCAACAGAGGCCGTCCTGTTCTGTCAAACTTCTTCAAAGGAACAAAACGCTCAAAACATTTGCTTTTAACATGCATTTGTGTCGATAGCATGTGTTTACCCATGCACAGAACATGTGAGCGTTGAGAAAGAGTTAAGCAGCTCCCGGGCTACAGTATGTAGATTGTACTTTAGTCCAGTTATTTGCACAGCGCTACATGTCACAGTAGCTTGTCTTAAAAGGTAGGTGTACATTGAGGGGAAGGGCTTAAGTGGAACTGCGGACTTGTTGAACCTGCTTGCTGGGGTGATCGCTGCAATACAACAAGCACAAGGCAGCTATCATTTATTTTCAAGGTGGTGACGGATGAGCAGTGCGGATCAAAGCGAGTGACTAAGACTATGTTTATATGTGCTGTAACAACTTATTGTGGCAGTTTGGCTGCTGCCAAGCTCATTAACCACTGAATTACACGAAGCAGCCGACAAAATCAAAGGACACGTCTCATCAAGGAAATTCAGTCTCTTTTTTCTTTTTCCCCTGAAAGGACTGGTTGATTGTGATGCTCAGCTGAAGGGCATAACAATGACGATAATGAAATTAAATAGGTCCCTAAACCTCTTAAGGCTTAAGTTACTGGCATACATTAATGTAATGACGTGGAGGCATGCAGCAACTGGTACAAATCGCTAAGTCTAAACCCCAGGTTGTAGCTCATGAGCCAACTGTGGAGACAGGCTTAACTGTGGTAGAGAAAGCTTATTAAAATGAGCTGCACGATCAGAGCTGATATCTACTATTACTTAAGCAACAGAACAGTCCTTAACTCAGCTGACAAGAGACAACAGCTGACAATAGCTGTGGGGGTTTACAGTGCAAACAGAGACTAGGGGCCTCTCGACTGCGAGGACAAGTGAGGTGCACATTAAAAAACTGCTAAAAACACGGTAAAGCAGACATAACTCTCCTCCAAATGAATGAACTGTGACTGTTTTTTAAGCAGTCAAGAAGAGCAGGTTTGCTAAATAGCCTGCATATAGCCATAATGTGCTTATTTTGAATGTGAAATTAAGAAAAAGAAGCTTACACTTTTCAAAAAGTTCAATATTTTGCAAAGATGTTTACATAAAACCTTAGATTTTTAGTTTTGTCAGGTTTTCTGTCCAAACATTTACACTTTGAGTGCAGAGAAATGGAAATTTTTTAAACACATTTTTTATGAGTCGAATTCTTATTGGGGGCACAAAGTACTAGTAACATGGGCAGGGCCAGTAGAGGACTGGCACAGGACCAGTGGGAGCTCAGATATGGGACATTTAGATGCGTGTTCATCACCCATGGCAGCACCATGCAAACACAAAAGCCCCGACAGGGTCTAAAGCCTCTCCAGACCTTGTGCTTTGTTCACATCCACTGAGCCAAGTCAGTCTGTCAGGAGTTAGCTGCTGACCCATGGTCCTGTGAATCTGTGTGTGTACATAAGTGTGTGTCGGTCTCTTGCCGTTCTCTGTTTCCTTCCATTGTCCTATCTATTAGTTCAATGCAATATTTATACCCATCTGTGCTGTTACGGTTTGATGCTTTCACACTTGAAGCTTCTTTAAACAAATGACTGTGTTAAACACCTGCTGCTCGTATGAGGCACGAGTGTGTATTCTGCATATGAAACCCTATATACACACAATACACAGCTTCTCAAATGAACAGAAAATTTCCTGTTTTTCTTTGTCTTGTGAAATCTCTTGTTTTTTTGCTCTGTCTGAGACAAAACCAGCAATTTGAAGCTCGAGCCCTGAGCTTTAGGAGATTGCCAGATATGTTTTTTTTAGAGAGAAAATTCTCAAGAGGTAATGTTAATATGATAATAAACTTTATTTATAGAGCACTTTCAAAACTCATGCTCTTGGAGACATTACTGTATTATACCTCTGTCTCCATCAGGCGAGGAGCCACTAACACACATCTGACATTTATCAGTCTACTTGCATTACATCTTTGAACAGCTTACAGAACAACGTGATTAACAGCATAGGCAGACATCTCGAGGCCATGGATAGCAGTGTTTCTGAGTACACTACAGCGATAGAAGGGGATCAGGTGCAATATTCAGTATTAAACAAAAAAAAAAAAAAGAAAATCCATCCGAGCTGCAGAATCAACTTTCAAAATGTCTCTTCTTCTTCGCTGCCTTCTGGGAGTCTGGGTTATTTATTGTTGCTTCGTCTGGAGCGACGAGTGTTGGCTGTGACCTCTGTTGTTTCCATCCAGTCCACTATGATCCTCGTTCCTATGTTAGTGAAATGGCCTGAAGGGGGCTCACATCATGCTGTATTACTTCTCTGCACATGCTGCTTGTCTTTTTAAGTGTTAGCCAAAGTGTTAAAGTGCTAGCCAAGTTACACAGACGGAAGCTATGAATAACACCTACTTTGCCTGCAGAACTAGCTGAAGGTGCAGTGTGTGTTTCCATCAAGGGAGCTGGTGCTCAGTGCAGGCCAGCTTTGAATAGACTCAGCTCATTATAATGTAACATAGCTGACCTTGCCTCACTTGTTTATGGTCCTACAAGCAGTGCACTCAGGCCGCCAGCCAGTGTGCCTTTATAGTGTTGCTGTTAAAGTTGCCCGTTGTGATGGACTATGCTCTCAGTACCTGTGAATGAGGCATTCAGACGATACTGTTAAATTCTTCCCGAAGGGCAAAAGTTAACTAAGCTTACGGTCCTTGTTTAGTGTATAAAATGTCAAAAAATTGTATTATTAAGAAATAATTTATCCAGAGCTTGAGGTGACCCAGACATATTTAATTTGCAATAATCAAAAACAAAAAAAGCAGCAAATTGTCACATTTGAGAAGTTTGGACCAGTGAATGTTTTGAATTTTTGCTTGATAAATGACTTAAACGATTTATTGATTATCCCGTTTTTTGGTTTACTTTCTGTTAAACATTTGATCAGTTAATTCTAGACTTGCATTTCCAAACTTACAAGTCTAGACCTGAAACAATTTGTCAATTAGTCGATGGTCAGAAATAATAATGACAATTTTTATTTTTTTTGTGTTGTAAATTGAATATATTTACCTCTGCCAAGGGATTCTCAGCCATGTCTGTTTGTTGGTTTGTGTCATTATTTGGCACCAAGACTGCACAAAAAGTACTGAACTGATTTGCACCAAACTTGGAGGGAAGGAGCTCTGGCCAGTGAGGAGCCCATTACGTTGTGGTGTGGATCCAGTTGAACATACCCTTTTGTTGCAGCTCCAGAATAATTCAAAGAAAGTCAAGAAAAGTTCTGTTGCAGGACTGTAGACTTCTCTCTGCATCAGGACTCCAATTATCAGATATTCACATTATCTTTAGTAACTGACTTTGTCATGGTGACAGGCTGCCCTGTAATGCAGTAATCTGAGTGGAACCCGGATATGTTTCCAGTGTTTAGCCTTCATGACCTCTTTCTAGACAGAAGGCTCTTCCATGCCAAGACGATGCTAAGCATAGCCTACACTTAAACTCAGCTTCCCCCAGAATAGATTCCTGACTGGCCGCAGCATTGCTGGAAGACCTCAGTTATCTATATCACAACCTCCAAGGAGTCAGCGCATTTCTGTCCGACACATCTGCACCGATGCAGAGAGCCTTCAGCTGTGGAGCCGCACGCACCACATGTGGACATGTTTATGACGAGGAATGGGTTTCCTCCCTCCTCCGCCTTCTTCTCCCCCATTATGTAGCACATAGGAAACAGTCTGGTCATGCAAAATAGATTGGATGAAATTATAGAGTAGCTTACATCCACACCACACCCACTGCAAATATGTTGTTCGCTCTGCTGCTGGCATTTACACTTTACTCATTTTTTGTCATTTTCTTCCTCCTTGCTTTAGTTTAAACTCAAGACTCTGACACAGCTCTGCCTTTTCCTCACTGTACAGACCTGTCCAGCTAAGGGCTCAGCTAAAATGAATAAGGTCTAAAAGTGGATCTGATGCCAGAAATAGGACGTGGATGTAACTTAACTTCGATCATCAAACTGCCAGCAGAACGTCGCAAATAGGCCTCAGACAGTCACAAATAGCTCTGTTTGCATAGTGAGCTGCCACCTTGTTATTTATGTCAAGAGGCTGTCTCTGCAGTTAATGGGCACAGATTTGTTTTCTCTTATCAAGTGAGCTGGTCTTCTTCATGAATCAGGCTGTACCTGTCTGTCCATTAAACATGATATGTGATGTTATATATATATGTGTGATTCATCAGACGTCATTGGCTTGATTTGGATGATACGTGTTTAAACAGTATTCCAGTTTATCAGACATCTATGATTGGCCTCTCAAAGGTGGTATAATTAATTAAGACTTTATGCTCCAATGTAACATCTCAGATAGGGCAGCGACCAACAGGCGTTATGGATTAAACCATCAGTTATTTTTACAGTCCATAAAATGTTTTTTAAATAAGAAGAGCTGAAACAATTAGTCCATCAATGCATCAGTCAGTCATCAGAAGATTAATCTGCACACATAAATGAGTAGTTTCAAATGTAGGGGCTTGCTGCTGTTATCGAGCTTAACCTGCTGCAGTCTAATACAACAGTCCTGGAATAAATCCGTCCTTCATGGAGGTTATAATATTCTGTTTTTGTGGAAACAACAAGAGGTATTGATTTAACTGGATGATCATTTTGGAGGCTGCACTTTGTGGTGCTGTTGCACTGATCTCTCTGACAGGTGTTACTATAATTTTGTCCACCCCATTTATATGGGGGTGGACTGAAGCTCAGTTTAACAGCACCACAGACCACATCTTAGGTGTGGGTGTACCTGTACTGTAACTAGAAACTGAGTGTTTAGTTTAATGTGTGTGCTCAGTACATAAATGAATATCTTTGGATTTTGTGGTGCACATTTTTTTCATTATATATCAAATACAAAAAGATTAAGTTTTGAGATCCCGATCTGTGTGCAGGCAGCCACTTCAACAACTTCCTCACACACATCTCTCACACATTTTGCACAGTGTGGTGATCAGACACCTTCCTGTGTCAGACAGTCTTGCACCTAAAATGCAGGCGTGGATTAAACCCCTCTGAAGGCAGTATATGCAAATTAACCCTCACCACCTGCTGGCATCAAGAAGCAGCTGCCTGAATCTGCATATTCATGAGATATTAGTAATTTGAATTTTGCTGCAGGTGTGAACACTCGACGTGGGTGGTGTCTTTGTTAAGCGTTTCAGTGTTGATTCGCCGCCCACTGCCAAATAATGGCAAAAAAACTAAAATCATATAACTGACAGAGATGCAAACAGTTAACTGCGGAGCTGAACTGACTTCCACTCGACCTTGACTAGTGTGTTTACCTAACCTATTATCTGCTATCTGGCTGCCTTGAAAGCTGCAGATGGCGGCTAGCTGATGTGTCGCTCACCAAAACGCACACACACACTCCACATTTTCAGGGGTAGCTTTTGTGTTGCTGGCCTGTGGCTGACAGAGAGATGGGACTCCTGTGTCTACACCACATGGCTGAATGACACTGTAGTCCACGCTTTACTTTACACTGAGGTGGAATTTCGGAGGAAATTTCACCAGATTTTGTTTAGCAAATTGGATCATATCATATTTATTTATTTTATCCGGCCAAGTTGTCTGTCGTGACTGTTCTGAATGCTGGTGTTGGTTTGAGCTTATTATCAGGTTGACTGATGTGGGTTTTTGAGGGCACATGCAGTCATTTTGTTGTGTGTATAATAGCACAGATATTTTGTGCCAGTTTTCAGCATCTTACTTTGATATATTTTTTCCCAGCTGGGGGACTGTGTGGCATGTTACTCTCCATTTCTGTTCCTACTCACTTACTGAAGTCTCACTACTGTGGGCAGACTATGAAATGGCCAAGAAGTAATTATTAAAACAAGATAAATGAAATAAACATTTATTTTATTAATAAAATGTGTTAAAATAATGAAAAGTCTTCTGTAGTCTGTAGCTGTTGTCAGAGAGGAAGCCCAGTATTGAATATTGGTATTTAATAATACAATTGACTCATGTTTGAAATTCCATGAATGCTCATTTTCTGGTATATAGGCAAACAGAAATACCTCTTTGCCTTGAGTCGAAAGCACCCTGATGGACGTGTTACTGCTGCCAGAGAACATTTCTCACAAATATAATTTCACCTTTGCAGTAGCAAGAAAAGCAGCTCTAGCTGAGACTGCATCAGCATCACATTTAAGGAGCAAACATGAATCACCCATAAATAGGTTCACTGGGATCTTGACTGGTTTAATTGCTGAAGCTGTCATATGAGATGCTTGGCATCATTATGTTGCCAGACCTATATTAGTGAATCCAGATAAGTGTATACAGGGTTTGTTGTGCGAGATGATCCCAATTAAACACCTCTCATATTGGGTTTAACATGTGCATGCATGTGAGAGTGTGTGTGTAGGTTTGGATGAGTGTTTCCACTCCTGAAAAGGATGCGTCATTCATAGCACACTGATGTGTCCACAAATGAAGAGTATCAACCAGGCTAGAAAAAGAGGGAGGCTTTAAAAACATTACTGTGCCATCGGTTTTTAGTAAAATGATAAAATGTGACTGTGGCCACAGTCACACCAGTGACACCAGCCATTGTTTGGACATTTTGCACCTCAGTCAGATTTGTTGTGGCAGGTGTGAACCAAGCGATTTAACCGTGACAGTCTGAGGCGACTGAAGATTTTTGATCGTGATCGTCTGCAAAATAAACAGCAGATTTGAACAGCGACAGCTGTTCATTTGTTATTACTATGAATTTTAATAAAACATATGCAATGCAAGAAAGGGAAGTTTTGCTAAACCACTTAAATACTCAATAGGTATAATCAAACACGAAATTTAGGTTACACTGAGAGTTAGCTATTGCAGTTGCAGGCTGATGTAGCAGATCAATCAGTGCTAATGACAACATGTTTTTTGATTTTTATTTATTTTATTTTATTATTTTTTTTGAGTGACAGGAATCAGTGTCTAGTCAAAAAAAAGGAAATCTATTCAGGTTGGGTGATACAGCAAGTTTTATGTTTATAAACTAAAACTGAGAACCACTGATAAGGCCACCAAAAGACGTTTTCACCATTTGAACACTCTGTACTGAAAATTGTGCATGTGTGTCTGCGTACAACACGTGCCATTGAAAAGAGAAAAGGGTCCATGTTCCCTCGAACACTGACCCTGGCCTGCATGGTAGCGTTCCTCCATGTTGACAGCTACAGATGATCCCTTGCTGACACCTCCTGTTGCCTAATCTTCCCCTCCCATCCCCACCCCCTGATAATGATGGGGTGGTCTGCTCCCTGACCCCTGACCTGCAGGAAGCAGTAAAGCCATTATCAGCGTGCCACAGGGACTCAGCGCTGCCTCGTTTGTTTTTCAAAGCACATTTTCCAAGATCAGTTGGATGTCCATGCACATCCAAAGCTGTACCAGAGGAAGATGAACCAGTAAGCTCAGGTCAGCAGCAGAGCAGTGTCACCCTCCATGAACCTGGTGTGCAGATTATGAAACACAGACAGCATGCCCTGCCAGAGGAGGCCTGGGTGTGTGTCTTGTTTTTCCAAGCTCTGGACTCGTGTTAAAATATGTGACGAATTTGTTCTCTGTTATTTACTGTTGCTCTGTAACACACCCAGAAACAAGTCTACGTTGATAAATGGGTTTTAAATCTCACTAAATTCAGTGTTGGGTTCAGTTCAACATTTCTGTTTAGTAATTAGGTGGCGGACACAGAGTCAAGTTGTTCGTGCCTCTCTGAATGCTGACCATTAAATGACACAGCATTTAAATATTTTCTTTTCTTAAGTAGCTAAAAGTAAGTCCTTTCGGTGCACATGTCTCATAATTACATATGCAGGGTACATGAGCGCACAATTGCTAATTTACTTCTTTTTGCTGTCATTGAGAGTTAAATGTTTTTGTTATCAAGTCTCATATCAAGTCTTCACAGAGTCAAGTCCCACAGTCGCAGTCCAAACGTAAAACATGAACCTGCTCTTGACTTGTATGTTCTTTAGAGTTGTCTTTGGGCGGTTTTATCATATTTCAGTGCAGATTGATCCGGTTTCAGTCCTTTACTACAGTTTTTAACCTTCTTCAGGAAGGATTTAAGGAGCTGGGGGTTTGATTTTTTTTTTTATTTCTTCCCACTCTCTGAGGGATGAGCTTTTACTTGTTTAAGTATGAGGTAAGTATGAAGTAATTAGAAGAAATAGGGACCTCTAAGTTTGTGTTACCTGGGTAAACAGAGCACTCCCAATTCCTCTGGGGTTCGGATGTTTAGATGTTTGACAGTTTTAGGCATTTATTTTCCTGTCCTATCTGAATGAGAGCCAATGGATAGACGGTTTTGTGTGTTGTACAGATTGTAAAATGCTCAACTAAACAGATTTTGGACTTTACCTACTTGAGTTTTTCAGCAACCACTTATCATATCACATAGAGGTTAAAATCTACATTTTTAAAATTTACATTTTTATTGGATAAAAATGGCTTTTTTAGCATTTTCAAAATGTTTGCTGACATCGATTTAAATTCTAAAATTCCACTGTGTTGAGTTAAAGTAGTCCCTCATTGATGTCACCTCATAAATATTGGTTTGATTTATTCTACGTAATCACACGATACAGGCCGAGGAAGGCCGTCACACGTATGACTGCTTTAGCGGCTCTTTGTGGAATTAACAGAGTGTATAATTAAGGCCTGTCTAAGTGGTTGCACTTGAAAGGAGGTAGAATTATCCCTGTGGGTTAAGAATAATTATATGATAAAGCTTTTCTGATGCTCGAGCTTTAGTCACGAGGACGGAGGCGCTGAGGAAATGTTGACTAATTCAGAAGTCGGGTCGCCATTGAATTAACCTCATCCTGAGGTTTTTGATGGGCGGCGGGATCCCGAGCGGGCTTGTCTCTCCCTGACGCCCCTCCTCCTGGCACCTTTTAGTCGGCCAGACCAGTATTATGTCCTGCTGGGATCGGATTATGACTTTAATTCTTTGCTTCTATTACTGGTTGCCATGGCGACTCCATCTTTCATGTCACGCAGAGCACGCAGTGTTTCAGAGAGGCACAGATATGAAGACACACTGAAACAGTTTTTTGGGGAAAACACTGAATCCCCGCAGACATGAAGTCAAAGCGATGGACTCGTGTTGGACAGTGGCACAGATTGCATGTGCCCGTGGTTTTCTCGCCTCCCGTCTGTGGCCTGGTGTTCCGTTAAAGTAATTGCTGCACTGAGCTCTTTGTCTGGTGCTGTAGGTGGTCCTGTCTGACTGAATGGGCAGAGCATGGAACCACTTCTAGCAGGGTTTTTGAGACTAAAATGTACCTTCTCATTGTACTGCAGGGCACTTTAAAAAGCATTCCCGTGATAGAGGCTGTATTTGTCCTGCAGTGGTGCCTCAGACAGTTGTCTTCTGTATAGTTGGGCCAAAGATTTGTCTTTTATTTTCATTAATTTATTTTTGTAAAAACCAGGGCTATATATTAATGTCCGCTTCTGCACACACCGGCCCTCTCCACGCACACCAGCCGAGCTGTGTTGCTCTAATCCCTCTAACTGCAGAGGTTATCGCATGCATATGTCTACAGAAGGCCATATAGTATAATATGGTACAGTAAAAATAGGTGCAGTAGTAGTAGCTCATTAGTTTGTGTTGTGTGAGAGAGCTGTTGGAACATTTAAAATGAATGACATAGAATAATAAAACTAAGTGTTTCACTTTTCATTTCATTAGGACCGTTCAGATGAAATTTGTGCATGTGTGATTTCCGGGCTAATGTTTCACTATTTTTTGACAGATGATTAAATGAATGAATGAAATAATTGAGAAAATAATTGGCAGATGGATTGATGAATTTTTTCACATACTGAGGAGGATTCCTGCTGTAGTCAGTGTGAGAGAGAGAGAAAAGATGTGATGATGATGGTGCGATTTCTCTGGTTTTAAAAACATTTCCTCGTGTCTGTTTCCTCCTTGTTTTTGGATTCATGCAGTTTCCCTTGTGGTTTCTGAAAGTCATTCTCTAAGCTTGCTTATAGACCCGAGTTAGGTTTTTATTTTGAGAAACTTAAATGGCCTCATCTCTTGACAAATGGGTGGGGTTTGCTATTTTAGGACAGTGATTGACAGGAAGATTGACAGCAAAGAGCTGCAAAGACAATTGAGTGCATGTTCGTGTAATTTGCAACCGACCTCACCAGTTCTGAGCAGTGTGAAAGACAAATGCTAAACCCCGCCTTTCTGGCGTGTGATGTCTTGTTAGGAATGATTTTCTGATGCATCTCATAGTGAAAGGTGAGAAAGGAAGTAGATGAAGGCTGACGGCCTCAAAGCGATCACCTGTGCTGTTAAACCTACCAGTGCTGCCTCGCTTTGATTACAGCCACAAGCAGGCATGTAGACACCGGCCCGCAGTGTTTGGCAACAAGCCACGTGTGTGACAAAGACACACACACACTTTCTCTCTTATTACGTCTCTGTTTTGCACACACTGTTTCTCTCTGTCCTTCACATAGGCTTAATTGTCTCCTCCGTGAAGGACAGCGAGATGTTAGGCTTAAAGTTGAGCAGACAGTCCAGTGGCAGGTGACATCATCCCAAGCAGCCGCACTGCTGCTCTCAGCAAATCTCCACATTAAGATCAGTCTGCAGAGACAGTGGGAGTGGAGCTGCGCTTTGGTGTGCGTGACTTTGATTTTTGGCTGCGTGTGCACGAACAAAGGTTGTTCTGAGTCTTTTTTTTTTTTCCCTCCCCTTCTCTGTCTTAGCAGTAGGCAGGTTCTCTCTGCAGCACAGCTGACTCTTTCTGCAGGCACAAAACGATCGATGGATTATGGATTCATACATTTTGTTTTTTTTTTTTTTTTTTTTTTTTTTTCAACCCAATGGTCAGAAACAACAAATATACTTTGAAATTGAACGTTCACATGAAGCGGATTTTTCTGTGCGTGTAATAAATCTTAATTGTGCCATTTGTCAGACAAAACAGCACATTTGAAGACGTTACATTGGGTTCTAGGATGTTGAGATGGGCATTAGAGCTGCAACGATTAGTCGATTAATCAATTAGTCATTAATTAGATTCACAGAAAATTAACTAGCAACTCAACTAATTGTTTCAGGTTTTTTTTTTTGTTTTTTTAGCATAAATGCCAAATATTTGCTGCTCAACATTTAAATAGTTCACGTTTTTCTTGACAGCTGGATAAAATTTTTAGCTTCAAACGAAAGTGAAAGGAGTTCACAGAGAGCAATCTCAGACAGGCACACACCCACACGCCTCTGTATCCCTCACCCCTCCCTTTCAGTGATGTTCGGCGCTCTTAATGATTTATTGAGTGTGGTGAGGAGGTGGTTTGATGGTGTTGGAGGGATTGGGTGTCATGGTGGCAGGTTTGAGCGTGCTCCAGTGTTCACAGCTGAATACCAGCAGCTCTGAAACAAGCTGCGAATGCAATGTTTTTTCAAAGTTTAGAAAGGAGAGGCAAGGAAATTAAAATTGTGAATAAACAAGCAGAAATCAAATTAAATTAAAAAAAAATTAAAATGGAGATTGTGACATGCCTGTGCCTTTTATAAGGGCATCATTATGCATTTTTAAAAAATAAATGCCGTCCCGTACAGCTACACGTAGACTGTCAGCAGCAGATGCTTCAGCTAAGTACAGACATCCACTGAAACGATCACTGTGAGCACAGACAGGACAGAAACTGGAAGTCTGCTCACGAATTCATCTGCAGTGTTTGCGATGACAAGACGTCAGTCTGATATCTGCACACAGCTGTTAGCTAGCGTTAGCTCCCCGACAGGGACGGACTGTTCACTCGACTGTCACGGCCTCACATCTCAAGCTCAGATCAGTCTTTTTTCAGTCTGTTCCTCTCGTAGATTTGATTTCTACATCCGCTGTGAGGTAGCCAGAGTCTAACCATCCTGAGTCACGACAGTCCAGTGAACTCTTTTGGATCCTTAAACACTGTAATTATTCACGTCCCACTTTACGGGACTGTCGTGACTCGAGGCGGCTCATATACCCAACAATCATCTACTTTTTAACTTAAAATAGCCTTTTTGTCAACGTTTTACACACATACAGCCCGAACTGAACCACTTACAGCAAGTGACTACAGCGTACGCAGAACATTTAGTTCAGATGAACATTTAGTTCAGATTAACATGTTTACTGAGAAAAGGCATTAGCAAAGTTTAATCCTTGGGTTTAAAGAATCAGTATTGGACCATTCAAATAAGAATCAGAATCAGTCAGAAAATAAAAACTTATCATTCAGCCCTATAGCTACAACTAACAATTACTTTCCTGCTGTGTTGTATCTGAATCCGTTTCTGGCTGATGTTAGCCAGACTACAGGTCTCAGCTGCAGAGATGTCGTGAACTCTGACCCTGATCCTCACTGAACCTCTGACCACGGCACCTAAAATAGACAGGTCACTACAACAGTTTTTTATGGCCCTTGTATTGATACACTAAGGATCAGTTTACATTCTAACATATGTGATCATTGTGGTTTCTATCGTTATAGATGATAGTCAAATCATCTATAACGATAATCAATTTCACCCCCTAAAACAGTTCAATCTTGGAAGATTCTATTGAAATTTTAAGCTAAACAGTCTAAAAATCTATATTTGCATTAATGAGGAACAAATCACCATCAAAATCGTGATGGTGCAGCAGAAAGTCTCACTGTTTATATGCAGATGAAAGGATGATTCCTGGGTGTGCAAGCACTGTGGGAGAGTGTTGAAACAGACAGGATTACACACCCAATTAGTGAGTTAAATCGTCTGAAACAAAGGCCCCCCTTGTGGTTACTGGAAAGGATTAGATTTCTAGAACGTTCTTATTGTCCAAGGGAACATATAATGAAACAAGTAATTGGTTAAATACGGTGAATTTGACATGGACGTTAATGGATTTTCTGGCGAGGATCCCGTTTATTGTGCATTGCAACAGCACTGTGAGATCCAGACAACAGAAAACACCAACGCTGTAGACGAACCGAGAAGAATTAAAGAGCAAATTTGTTTTGTTTCTTTTTATACTCTTGTTTACTGAGGGTTTGTGTGACTTTCTGAGTATCATGCAGACAGCTACACACACTCATACTTGAAAGCTCAGCATCATGATAATTTGTGCGTTGTATTGTGTTACCACCCAGCAGCTCATCTCAGGATTCAGGACAGTGACTTTGTGGTGCATTAAACCGATACTTGGTGTAACACCGATGCCCCAGCAGGTGATCAGTGTGTGAAACTCATAAATTTGTTGAAACTGAGAGATGTGATCCGAATCTGCAGCTGCTTTATCCTAAGATACATGACACGTTCTGTCCCTTCTCTGACTCTGCAGTAAACAGATTTGAGCATCACATAACTATGTGAAGTGCTGAAGAATCAACACCTCAGAAATATGGGTTGGCGCTAGATTTCTAATGTTTGATAACATAGATAAGGATCTTAAAAAAGACATGTACAAACAAACTGACAACCCGTGTGCAAAAACATCGCTACATGGCAGCACTAGTGGTCAGAAGCTCCTCAGGGTACCTTTAAGCTGCCGTATAGTCCTTTTTCACCAAAGACATTCCAGTGAAACAGACATGTCACAGAAGGAAAAGCACAGGTGCAAATAATAAAATGAATGATGGCTGAATTCCATTTAGTTGCATCAGTTTCAGGGTCCTGGTATTGTGCATGCTGTGGTGACTTTAAGGTGCCCTGTGAAGTTTCCACTCATAGAAGAAAACATCTCCATAGCACAACAATAGCTCAAAAACTCCACAGGGAACCTTTAATGGGATGCCTGAATACAACAGAGCTGTGCACCACACACCTGTGCTTCTCCTGTCATGGGTCCTGTGAGAAAGATGGCGAAACCCTTTTTGTAAATTGTTCACATGCTCTACAGCTCCTCTGCAGCTCTTTGAGTGTGAAAGTGCTGAGTGTGAAAGATTACTCAGCAGTATTTTGTGCCATGTGGTTTGTTATGCTCATATGTTCATATTTTAATGCAGCTTTTATAGGTGTCAGTAAACTCTTCACCTGCTGTAGAATTAAAGTACAATAGAAGAATTAACCTAAATTCCTCAAAGTCCATAATTAAATCAACCAAGAGTCGAGTGTTAAAGATTCATCTACACCAAACACTGCATATTTTCAAGAACGTATTTGCATTTTAAGGTAGTATCTTCCATCCGTGGAGACTCTGTGACCGTTTGCACGGTTATTCGTGGGCATGTCATGACCTCCAGGCAGGACATTACCTCTCCTCCCTCGCCTTCGTCCAGCCGTGTAATCCTGCAGCCGTGGCGTTGGTGTCAGCGCTGGGATCCAGTGTCACACAGACGGACACAATGGTCGCACTGTGCTCCGCTCACTGTATTGTTCTCCTCTGGACTTGGGGGCACAATGAGGCCTTTATCCACACTGGACAGAGACACTGGAAGGCCCACTGTCAGGTGCTTTTCTTCCAAGCTGGTCTGCGAGCTGAACCCATGAGAAGAGTTTGTTTAAAGTGACAGAGATATTTTCTGAAATACTGGCCCACTTTGTCACAGTTAACCATGGAATGAGTACAACGTAGATCCTGAAATTATTTATTTGCTGCCGTGTTGATGCTAACCCTGCGTTAGAACAAAGCTGGCTAGTTTTCTGTCCTACCGGTTAACTGATTACAATCATTTGATTTTTCAGTTCCTTGATTCAGTTCCTGATGTGATCTGGGGGGAGCAGAGACCAGTTGTGAGCACATCACTGGAATATCATCACCTTTAAAGTCATTATGGAGAACTTGTTAGCAAACAGCTGATGATTTGCACATCCAACAGTTACGGAGCAGCATCATTGTTCATTTTGAGTCGTTTTTCTGGCCTCCTGGTAAATGTCAGTCCAATATTCACTCTCTCTAGGTCTGATTTGATCTGTACCACCTCTTGAGACAAACATCTGGCTCTTTCGCTGCTAAATGTTCCACTATATTCACCAGCTAGTCACTTAATGTCTCTGGCTGGTGCTCAACATGTTGTGTTTCTGAGAACAGCTGCCTGCTGGGGTTGAAAACAGAACTGTTAGAGCAGTGAGAGTGAACCAAAACAGTGAAGTTGAGCTGAAGCTCCTAATAAAGTTCTGTAAAGCCGAGGAGAGCTGCAGATTCAGCTGATAAAAGTCTGTGTTCATCACTAAAAGTGACCCATTTCGATTTCAACTGATTTAAGGTCACTTTAATGAGGGTGGCAAACAGGAAGTTAAAAGTAGAAGAGATTCCTGCTCTGTGCTCTTGCAAGATATTAATTGAATCAGTACATCAAACTAACGTTTCCCTGCAGAGCTTTCTAGAAAATGAGTCCTCAGGTTCTCATCATCTCCGACTAACTCATTCTCTGAAGAAGCTCTGAAGAGACTGAAACATTAGTTTGATCTACTGAGTTATTAAATGTCGGAATGGCGTGCAGCAGTCTCTTTTAGTACAAAATACAGATGCTCTCATCGTATCTGCACAGAAATAACGGATGAGTCAGTCTTCTTTTCTGAGCAGCTTTACGGTAGAGGTAAACTAATGTAATATAAATTAGAATATATTTTTTCTATCTCAAATTATGCCACATTTTGGTGAAATCACATTAAAATGTAGAAAATGATGTTCAGTTCATTGCAGCTGATAGATGCCATTAATTGTGTGAGTTAAAATTATGAGTCGATTTGTTGATGGAAAGAAAAATAAAAAAGTCCAGTTGTTCTGCTTTTCTTTGTCCTGGTTCATTGAGAAAGCAAAATCTTAAGGTTTTGGACTTTTGCTCAGACACAACAAGATGTTTGCACCTGCATCTTACACTTTGGGATGTTGTAATGGGCAGAAATTTGATAGTGATAGTGATAATACTGAATTATTGCGGAGCCATATTGTTTAGCAATAAAACGTGGTTGTTGTTTTTAATACATGGGCTGTTACTTCATAAATTCTAAAACGATAATGTCAGTACTTCAGTATCATTGTAGTATAGTTATATAAAACTTTATAACTGTTGTAGCTGTTGTCAGGTTTACTTTTACCTTCACCATATTTTTGAAGGATGAAGGATTTTAAACCTGAATGTCTTAAAATGTGAAAAAAAAAGATTTTGCAATGTTGGACACTTATGTCAGGTTTTCATTGACAAACCTTGGCCCCCAGAATTCCCCAGGATTTTCCTTTTTCTTACATTTTAGTGAACATTTTTTCAGTTGTATAACCTCCAAGCTGACATTGAGAACATTTCTGTTGTCCTTGAACACAGCTCGTCTGTGTGTGTTGTAATGTTGGCTACACGCGGTCTCTTGCAAAAAAAAAAAACCCAAAAAACTGCTCACGCTCAGTGCAGAATGAACACACACAGTGCCACTGTCTATCTCTCTCTTCTTCCTCTCTTCCAAGGCTGAATGAACTAGTTAATCCCTGCCAGATTTCAGCATTACTAACATTCAGCATGTCAGCTTTGTTGGCCTGAGAGACACACTAAAGCAGTACATATTAACCCAGCTGGCAGGTTTTATGGGACAAAGTATTGGGTCAGAGCAGGATGTTGACCTGATCACTGTTGCTGTACAAAAACCTCATCTGCAGATGAAAATCAGCAAAGTTCATTATATTCCTGTGATTTAGGACAGTAAAAATAACGTTTGCCCTCTGCAGATGAAGCGGAGAAGACATATGCAGACCTGCTCAAGATTTTTGTGGATTTTAGAACAACAGTTTTAGAATTTGCATCTGAATGAGGTTTGTTTGCCAAAATATGCGTATACAGCTCTATAATTACCAAGCGTGAACAAACTCTTTTCTCCAGTTTACTGCTTAATAAAGCGGCTCCAGGATTGTGCAGATAATTTATTCAGTAGCATGGTCAGGAAGATGGACCGTACATGTCAGCAGCTACAGTAACTGTGCATCCTGTTATAGTATGTCCTTGAACAGGGGTGCACTCTTCTTACTCAGGTGTGAACTGCTATAAACAACACTGTGTGGAAAATAAACATGTTGGCGATGTTGTTTCCAGTTGTTGGTGAGACCTGTTTGTATACAGATGTAAACTGTTGTAGCATGACTTTCTTGTAAATCAATGGTCATTAGGAATCTCTAGGAAACAAAACATGTACCTGATCATTTATATCAGATTCAGCAGCAGAACTTAAATCATATTGAACCTTTTTGTTTTCTTTAAAATTGGATCAGTTTTTTAAATTTTTTTTAATTACATGTCCTCTTCATAGTGTTTGAAGGTACTTTTTTTTTTGCCAGACGCTTCAGTTTTTTTGTTTCAAACCTTGGTGTTCACAAAAAACAAAAATGTTATCTTTTCACTCTGTGCACATCAACAAAACCTCCTCCCCTGTTTCTGTTTGCTGTAGGATTCGTCCCCAGCTGGCCCGGGAGAAAATCGAGGGATGTCACATCTGCACATATGTGATGCCCGGAGAGCCTCAGGTGATCCTGGGAAAAGACAAGGCCTTCACCTATGACTATGTGTTCGACATGGACTCCCAGCAGGACGCCATCTACACCACCTGCACTGAGAAGCTGATTGAAGGCTGCTTCGAAGGCTACAACGCCACTGTCTTTGCCTACGGACAGGCAAGTCTTTGTCCTTGGTACCTCAGCTGCAGAGCTGGGTGGATGTAGAGATCTGGTCTCTGTGCATGGGTGTGCTTGAGGGAAGAAAGAGAAGGGGTGTTGAAGGGGTGGGGAGTGTGGACATTAGGGTAAAAGGAGACTAGAGGAGATTTCTGTTGTGGAATTTGACCTTCTGTGACCTTATATTTGTCCAACCATAGTTTTAAAGGAATAGTTGGACATTTTGGAAAATGCGCTCGATGGTTCATGTGTCTGAGTCTCCCGGTTTTCCTTGTGGATTTCTGTTTATTTATTTATATTTTGTGGCAATGTAAATCCTAATGTCAAACCACAAGGGCGCTCAGGCCTCATAATCCTACAACGTTCTTATGGGGCCCAGAGAAACTGCTGTTTCCCCTGCACTCACACTGACTCATTTATTAGTGCCACTGCACCACACCTTCAAAGAACACGTTAGGGATTTACCCCAGGTATTAATGGCTTTACTGGAAGTTGCGAGATGTACAGAGATTAATGTTTTTTATAACAACTTTATTATAAAGCCAAAGTACAATAGACGCCAACACATCAGGAAACACAAGCAACTTTATATATGAATAAATAAAAATGAATGGCGCAGACTTTCAGATGTATTTTTTCTTTGTGGGATTCAGACACTCCTGACCTTTTGTTGCTGATGACTGCTTTCAAAAAATCCTTTCAATGACAGAATTTGTACAAAACTCGAATTTAAAAACAAAATTGATAAATGTGTGTGGAGTGTGCCCTGCAATTAAGCCAAAATAAGCTTTTGAACAGAGCTTGTTGTGACACTCCTCTATTGAGCAACTGTAAAATACCAGTGATTTCCAGCTTGTAACCTTTCTTTGTCTTATTTGATAGTAAATCTTTGGGTATTGCACTGTTGCTCAGACAAAATCAGTCTGATAAGTTGAATATCTCACCTCTGGCTTTGGAAAATTCTCCGGTGTATTTTATTTTTTGGTTATCAGATGTTTAACCGATCAAACGATTAATTGGGAGAATAAATTGCAGATTATAGAATACTGAAAGTATCAGCAGTTGCTGCCCTTTTCCTCTTTTTATTCAGTTACTCCTCCTTCTCTTCCCACTTCATGTGCCCTCTAAATTTCCTCCTTCCAGTTCATCGCATGGAAATAACGTGCGAGTTTGGGCCTCATAACCCTCCCCTCCACCCGTTACCTCCCCTTACTGCTTAGGTTGCCTTGGTTACGGAGCTCCTGCTGCATGGCACTCGCACGATTCAGGAGAGAAGTGCACACACACCTTTTAGACAGCTATATATCTTTAATGCGTGTCCATGTTAACCCGTATTTCCCCAGCTACTGCTTCTGTCTCTGCTGGCCTACTTCTGAAGGCGCAGACAGCGGTTGGTTTGGCCTGGATCAGATCCGTTTGCCTCCGCGTGTGGCTTTACAGGGACTAATCTAGATTTAGACCGACCCACTCGGCTGCATCACAAGAACACAGCCCAGCTGGGTTGCAGATATAAACAGACAGAAATCCTGTGGGGAGCAGAGAAAAAAAATCCTCTGTCTTATCAGAAATACGTTGGATTGTTCAAAGCTGTGGTTTAGTTCATTTTAAGAGAGACTCTGTGGGGGATACTAAAATATTAGTTATTCTTTCTTTTTTGTTTGTTTTTTGCTTCAGTAAAATTAAGTCTGTCTGATCAGCCTTATCAAATATAAACAGTACATTTCAGAATGTTTGACCAGAATGAATTCAGCCACAACACATGCTTTTTCCAAAGACACAAAAAACTGCCTGTGCAGCCCCCTGGTAAATGCACTGAGTTCATGCCTCTTTGTCAAAAGGTTTTGCCAGAAATGAGATTACAAAGTACAAAATATATTTCAAAATAAAAACAGATTTAATATCAGTTTTCTTTCACTGACAAAGGTTATCTTTTTATTTGTGTAGCACTTCAGAAGTTGAAAAGTTAATTGACATCACCCAGATGTGACAGTAATATATTATGAGAAAAAATATGATAATAGCAGGCCAGTGTAGTCTTTCAGGTAAGAGAGCAGATGAAGAAGAAGAGTTTTAGAAGAATCTTTCCACTTTAAACTTTTCAATGAAGCTGGTATCCTGCTCTCTGGGAGGTCATTTCAAAGCTCAGTGATAAATACAGTAGTCCACAGTATTTGTTGTTTTGAATGATGTCATCATCTCCCCATACAGACAGGGTCAGGGAAGACCTACACCATGGGGACAGGCTTTGATGTCAACATTTCAGAGGAGGAGCTGGGCATCATTCCCCGTGCCGTCCATCACCTCTTCAAAGGCATCGAGGAGCGTCGACAAGCCGCCCAGGAGCAGGGACGCCCCGTTCCCGAGTTTAAGATCAACGCCCAGTTCCTCGAGGTGCACACCCCCTCACTGTATCATAATTAATAATGTTTTCTTATTTTATCTGCTTCTTTGAGCTAAAAAAATATTAACTAAATAAAACAAACAAAACCTAACCTTTCTCTCACGAGCATTAGGACAGACAGGGTCAGGCTTATATTGTTGACACAGCTCGTTTAACAAGCTTTGACACCAGCACTCCATCACTTGAAAGTATCCACCCTGACAATTGAACTGCAGCAGCTGTCATCGGGGGTTAGGAGGTGTTGGGAGGGTGGTGGTGGTGGTGGTGGTGTCTCTGTCTTGTCGGGAAGAGTTAACAGGAATGATGTTGTGAGCTGACAGTTGTGCTGGTCCATCAGACTGTGACAGTGTTCAGATTCCTGGAGAAGACCTGGAACTGGAGAGACATGGACACGCACAGAAAACACACGAGGCAGAAAATGATCTTTTAAAGTGATGCGTCGATTTTTAATATTTCCTCAGATAAAAGCTTTTTTGAAACAGCATTTAAATCATCCTGAGGCACTGGATCTTCGATACAGTATTAAATCAAGGCAAACACATTTTTCCTGACCTTGATATTTCTTACATTCAGTATTTGGTCTCTATGCTTTTGACTCTTGCAGTTAAAGGCTGAATAAGTATTTTCAGAAACATTTTAGGTTGTAGATCAGGGTGTACGGTAACAGGCCCTTAGAAGGATAAAAAAACTCTTAAGATAAGAGATGAGATCTAAAAAGGTCTGAATACAGTTTAGGCTCTTATTTTTTACACTATACGCACGTTTCTTTCTGTATGTCCACTCACACACTTTCATTTTCAGGTACTCACATTTCATTTTAATTTAACCTTATCAGCAGTAAGCTGGAGTTGTTCATCTTAATTCAGGGTAGTTTTAAGTAGGTTTGAAATGTTTGAACTATGAAACCTCAGATCTTCTCTGAATTTTGATGATTTAATCCATGATTTTAAGCGATTTATCTGCTTTATTAGAAACTGTGTGTTTCTTGTGTTTTGCCTCCATGCAGCTTTATAATGAGGAAGTTCTGGACCTGTTTGACTCCGCACGAGACATGAAGCAGAAATCTCACATCAAGATCCACGAAGACGCCAGTGGAGGAATCTACACCGTGGGAGTGACCACACGCACCGTGTCCTCCGAGGCTGAGGTAAAGGACAGACATGTCTGAGTCATCAGAAACAGACGGGGAGGATACTGACTTACAGTGCTGAATTAAAACTTAGTCATTCAGCATTACACATTGTTAGCATCTCTTTCTCAAGCACCAATAAGTTGATAAAAATGGATAAATGTTTTCTAGATATTTGAGTTTATACTTTTAATAGATATATTATTCATTACAGTGCTCGTGTTTACTCTTATAAATGTCACAGAGTATTTTTGGTTGTTGTTTTTTTTTTCTCAGTTGTATCAAAGTTGAGTTCAACCAGTGTGTTAACATTTGAAACTTTCTCTGCCTGTTCAGATGATGCAGTGCCTGAAGCTGGGCGCTTTGTCTCGCACCACGGCCAGCACTCAGATGAACGTCCAGAGCTCTCGATCACACGCCATCTTCACCATCCACTTGTGCCAAGTCCGCGTTTGTGCCTCTGACAATGTTAGTACAACATCTGAATAATATAATAAGTTAGAGACTTGTTGACAAAAACGTGCAGTTAAAATTAAAATATACAACATAGATGATCTAGGCTGAGTTATTTTATCAGCCAGCTTCAGCTGAAACACACTGAGATAACGTTGTGTCACTGATGGAGTTTGTGTATGTCACTGTCATTCAGCAGGAAAATGAGACCGATAACAGAGTCTCCAACGGAAACTCTGAGATGGATGAGTACGAGACGCTGACAGCCAAGTTTCACTTTGTGGACCTGGCCGGTTCTGAGAGGCTGAAGAGAACCGGAGCGACGGGCGATCGAGCCAAAGAGGGCATCTCCATCAACTGTGGACTGGTGAGCCTCCTCCTCCTCCTCTACCTCACTCCTGCAGGATTTCTGAAAGTCACTCAGAGACACAGAGAGGTTTTGATATTCTGGAGCTGTACTGCCACCTAGTGGCTCAGTTTTATAAAGGTTAAGTGAGGTATTAGTATTACCAAAAGAAAACACATCACCTACACTCTGGGGCTGTGCCATTACAAATGAATTCAGATATTCTGATTTCAGTAGTGATAGACTTAAGCTTAAGCATTTAACAAAAAGTCATATGCTGTATATATTTATATCATTTAGGTGACAGACAACATGTTCCTGTAAAATGTGACATGTACCTATAGACATCTGTGAACGTCTGCATCACTCTGACATTTTCTGATTTCTCCTCCCCTCCCTTTTGCTGCAGCTCGCTCTGGGGAATGTAATTAGTGCTCTGGGTGACCGGGGCAAGCGGGCCTCACATGTGCCTTACAGAGACTCCAAACTCACCCGACTTCTACAGGATTCATTAGGAGGAAACAGGTTTCTGATTTCACCTTTTTCTCTATTGGGTTAGTTAAGCTGTCACACCCAGAGAGGTCTTCCTCTGTCAAAGGTTTCAGTTTGATATCAGCAAACTGTTAAAACAAAAGTTAATACAGAAGCAAAAGCAATTGGAGAGTTCATCTGAGCCAAACACTAATAAATATCCACCTTCTCCTTCTCTAAGCCAAACAGTGATGATTGCATGCATCAGCCCATCTGACCGTGACTTCATGGAGACACTGAACACATTAAAGTACGCCAACCGAGCCCGGAACATCAAGAACAAGGTGATGGTGAACCAGGACAAGGCCAGCCAGCAGATCAGCGCACTGAGGACGGAAATAGCTCGACTGCAGATGGAGCTGATGGAGTACAAGACGGTGAGAGAGAGGGGTGGAGTTCAAAGAGACAGGAAGAGGATTAGAAAAACTAAATTGATGAAATTAACCAGTGAATATTTCTCCTCCTCCCCCCTGCAGGGTAAACGCATGGTGGGTGAGGATGGTGTGGAGAGCTTCAGCGATATGTTCCACGAGAACTCGATGCTGCAGACGGAGAACAGTAACCTGAGGGTGAGGGTGAAGGCCATGCAGGAGACCATCGACGCTCAGAGGGCGCGGCTCACCCAGCTGCTCAGTGATCAGGCCAACCAGGCCCTCGCCAGGGCAGGTAGGGGTGCGGAATCAAAGTGTTTATCCATGAGACAAAGTTTTCTTTTGTCTTCACTTTTGATTTATTATGACAGCTTGTATTGTTTCTCTCCCAGGTGAAGGAGGTACAGAGGAAATTGGAAACATGATTCAGGGTTACATCAAAGAGATTGAAGACCTCAGGTAAACATCTCTGACTCTAGACCGTGTGAATACTGTGTTTTATATTTTGTCATGTGGGTAAATTGACTCGTAAACTTTCACAGATTTTCTCTAAAACCTTTTTTGGGACTAATCCGTAAAATGATGCGTCAAACCTCAGTCTCTGGTGAAGACTATTTTTGTGCTTTCAAAGTTAGATCTTTTTGACTCAGTGTAAAACATTAAAAATGTTTTTGGAATGTACTCCTCTTTACCAACCTTAGACTCAGTGCACATAACACAAATGAACTTTCAAAGCGTTGCGTTTTGTCTGGGTCTGATGTGAGTACTGTCTGGACTGTCTCCCTGGATTTCATCCTCAGAGCCAAACTCCTGGAGAGCGAAGCTGTGAATGAGAATTTGAGGAAGAATCTGTCTCGTGCCTCCAACCGCCAGTCGTTCTACGGCGGGCCCGGCTCCTTCTCCTCCTCGCTGCTGGCCCCGGAGAAGGAGACGTCTGATATCATCGAACTCGCCAAGAAAGACCTGGAGAAACTGAAGAAACGAGAGAGGAAGAAAAAGAAAAGGTAATAAGATCATTTTGGACAGCTGAGGTCATTTGTCATTAACAAAACGTTGGATCTATGGTCGTGTAGTCGTGTGGCTGTTGTGTCTTGTTGCATATTCAGCTGTGCTTACGTCTGAAATAAGTTTCAAACTGGATTGGCACTTTTTTTATGACTTTATCCCAAACTAGACAGTTTTTAAAAAGACTTCATCACTAATCACATAATGCTTTTGTAGCCAGAAGTCAGTTTGACATTTTAATTAGAAACATGGCTTCAATAAACGGGAACATGTATATTTAATGGCCTTGATGTGTAAACTGGAACATCACTTAGCTAACAGGTCATGAAATACTTTATGTGTAAGCTGTTTTAATATTTAGAAGAGTTCACTTTGATGAAAACTCCCTGATGAAAAATCTACAACAGCAGCAGAAACCGATCAGAGGCTCCAGGTTGAAAATGATCAGAGTTGTGCTGTCGGGCGCTTTGGGGGATAAAAGGTGGGGTTTTCAGTGCCGAGCTTCCTCTGACCATTCTTCCCTCCATTCTTCCTTCCTTCGTTCATCTCTTGCTTCCTTCTCTCGTTTGACCCTTCACCCCTCCCCGAAGACTCCAGCAGCTGTTGGAGGAGAGAGAGAGGGAAGAAAGGGAGGAGGTGGTGGAAGAGGTTGAGGATGCCAGGTTTGTCAGAGCTTCCACCCTCCTGTTGCCTCACTCCCATCCCTTGCGTCCCCTAATTCAGCATTTTATTTTACTTTTTATTTATTTCAGGCAGGTATTTCCCCCCACCTAAAGAGAAACACACCACTGCAGCAGCACTTCCATAAAACACTGTTTTTACCATTTCAATAAACCTTAATCTCTCTTTAGATCTTCTGTGTGAATCCCTCTGCTCATCCATTGGTCCTTCATGCTACATCCCTGCTTTCTATTGCATCTTTCTGTATTTTTTCTTTCTTTCTTTTCTTTTTTTTTTCTGTATTGATTTTGTAATAAATATTCAAGATAACCAGAAACCAGTCAACAGGTGTCTGTTTAACACACTTAACACTTATGCTTTTATGAAAACATTTATCCACTCTTATTTTTAATGTCAAAGGTCTGAAACATCCTAAAATGTCTTGAAAGTGCCTTACGGTTGGTAAAATATCTGTCTTTATCATTTATGACAGACGGTGTTAACCTGCCTTTCTGCAAAATGTATGAAAACAGTCTAACTCTGGACGACAAATCCCAGTTTTCTTATCTGTCTTAATCTTTCTTTTTCTTTTTGGTCAGGCTGTCCAGATAATTTTGTGTGAAACTCCACCTAAACATTGCTAACCCTCTGTGTTTGGATAAAATATTTATCCAACAGAGCTGCTTCATGGATCTGGTTCATAAATTCCCTTTTTTCTGCTGCACTTTTACATCTCCATGCTTTTTTGCTTTTGCTGGTTTTATTCAGACTCTTATGAGTTGCCTCCCTCCTTTGTTAACAAAAAAAAATTAGTCTTTTTTGCAAAAAGCAGCCTCATATCATTATTCAACTTTATAGTTCACCATGCCAGGAGATAGTGCCTCTCTGTATGTTTTATGGCAACAATGCTTTATCTCATAAAAAACATCATGCCACCAGATTTATCGCTGCTCTGTGGTGAAGTTCATTAAAAGGCTTATTTGCCAAAAAGACTAAAAGAAAACACCTTAAAAAAAACAACCCTGAAACAGTGTGTATTACCCCCAGATCTATTGTTACAAAAAAAATATGCTTAATGTTTACTTGTGTGTTACAGTACCTGTGAAGATGCACTTGCAGTCCACTTGGGATAAACCATGTATTCTGCTTATAAAATATTCATGGCACAGTCACGGCAGATATGTAGATATGTGACATTGTTGACTCTTTACCATGTCTGAATCTTTCAGTGCCAACAAGGAGGAAACTCCTGACAACGAGCAAGAAAAGAGCACCGAGAAAGAAATGGCCGAGCGAGTCAGTGAGGATGCAGAAATGGTGCGATTGTCATATCTTGCTTCATCTTTTGTCAAATCAGCATCAGAATACACAAAGCGGCGCGTTTGGATGTTAACCGTTCGGTTGTTTTTAATGTAGGAGGTCCAGGAGGGCAGCGACCATGAGGAAGGAGAAGAGGAGGAGGAGGAGGAGGAGGAGGAGATGGATGTGGAAGAGAGCTCTGATGATTCTGACTCTGAGTCAGATGAAAAAGGTATCAGGGACAATGTCTTATTTCTCTCAGAGAGGGAACGTTACAGAACTGTCTGTAAGCAACTTGCAATCCCCTTCAGTTTAGTTCGTGGCAGGTTGTCCACAAGGGGGAGCTGTGAGGTCACTGTTATATCAGCTCCACAAATGTAAAACTGTATGTAAATGTGAAACCACTCATACTGTAGGAAAGAAACACAACAAGTAGAAGCTTCAACAAGTGAGGACACCTGTGATTTCCAATTAAAGTTCACTGCATGAACAAGGTTGCCATTGAACAGCCATTGAACAGGACAGTTTCCTCGCTTTTGGCCGGGGTTGTTTCTAATGCAACATGACTCCAGGTGGTAACGAACTGCCAGATTATCTGTGGAAATAAGTGTTTTAGTGACTGATCAGACAGCACGAAGGTTACCGCCTGAAGTCAGCCTCTACGGACGGCGTCTGAGAAGAAGACCTTTCCTCACAAAATGGCACAAAACGACAAGATTCACGTTTGCCAAAGAAAATGAAAAGAAGCCTGATGAATATCTGGCAGCACATTCTTTGGTCACATGAAACCAAAATAAATGAGTTTGGATCAGACGGGGTCCAGCATGTTTGGTGTGGACTGACCAAAAATATTGCTCATTTAAAGAAAAATTATTCCTTGGAGGGATGTGCCTGTAAATAAAAAAAAATCCTTTCCCAAAGACAAACATAGATCTGTGATTCTAACATCCTTCTGCACCCTTCTTTATTTGTGTCTGACAGAGAACTACCAGGCAGATCTGGCCAACATCACCTGTGAGATCGCCATCAAACAGAAGCTGATTGATGAGCTGGAAAACAGCCAGCGGCGTCTTCACACGCTCAAACAGCAGTACGAGCAGAAGCTGATGATGCTGCAGTGCAAGATCAAGGATACCCAGCTGGAGAGGGACCGTGTCCTCCAAAACATGAGTAAGAAAAGAATATCAGAAGGGGGGGGTCACATATCAGTCAGTGGAAGAACATTACATTGTACATGTGTGTCCATCATGTTCAGGCAGTTTGGATTAAAAACATCCACCAGAAGGCAAATGTGGGTGTGGTTCTTCATGCCTCTGCCTTTTGATCAGTTTATTTCAGTCTTATAGCAAAATATATTTCAGTTCTTACTTGTCCTACTTCGATTTGGAGGAATTTATATCTTGTCCGACACATTTGATCTCAGCTTTGTTCTTCAGTGATGAAAAGACGCTGCAGAATGCTTCAGGCTTTATGGACTTCAGAGAATCCTTTTAAAGCCACTCATGAATGTGTTATCTGCCGGCAGCCAGACGATGGCGGTTACATTTATGTTTGTCAGCACTAATAGATCAAAGCTTTGTCTGACTCAGATTTTAAAAGTGTGGAGGAGTTTTCAGACTTTTTGACAGCTGAAGATAAAGGTTTCTGACCAGATAAACCACTAAAGAAGATATGTTTGTATTTGCAGCACAATGTCGCTGCTACATATAAAAGTCTTCCAAGTAAAAGCGGTTATGTGCCGTTTAAAACTTTTAACAGCATTATTTCTTTTCTTTTTTTTAAATGGGAGATTAGTTTTCCATGATTTTTGTGTCGCGTACTTTCAGATTCAGTAGAAAGCGGCACGGAGGACAAGGCTCGAAAAATTAAGGCTGAATATGAGAAGAAGCTGAGTGTCATGAACAAGGAGCTTCAGAAGCTGCAGTCCGCTCAGAAGGAGCACGCCCGCCTGCTGAAGAACCAGTCACAGTATGAGAAGCAGCTGAAGAAGCTTCAGATGGATGTGGCAGAAATGAAGAAGACGAAGGTATGAAATGTTTCTGTAGCTGTCCACCCTGAGGTGGATCACGATAATACTGTGCTGTAATGCTTTTCGTGGAAACTCTGCAGTGTCTGTTTTGACAGCATTTTTTTGTGTTGCCTATTTTTTTTTTTCCCTAGAGTTGGAATTAAATTAAATAAAGTTGAATTTAGACTTAAATCATGTTAGGGTGGCATCAGAAACGTGCAGTCCAGTGGGATCAGCAGGCTTAAGTCCAGATTACTTGTCTTTCCTGTTGTGTGTCTCTCAACTGTCTTCCCTGTAAATTTCTATTTGACTGTCTTTACCCCACTGTTTTACCGACTCAGAATGAATGAGAATGCTCACTGGGCCAGGATCTGAGAAATGATCCATAAATCTTATAATTTGATTGTTCCAGGTCCGTCTGATGAAGCAGATGAAGGAGCAGCAGGAGAAGAACAGGATGAATGAGTCTCGCAGAAACCGTGAAATTGCTACTTTGAAGAAAGACCAGCGCAAGCAAGAGGTGAGGTTACGACAGGTCCCCTACAGCCTCTTTTGCTTCAGTTGACCATTAGTTTAAAGCTTTTCATTGAACTAATTTAGCTGATACTGTAATTTCTTTCTTCCTCAGCACCAGTTGAAGTTACTGGAGGCTCAGAAGAGGCAGCAGGAGCTGATTCTGAGGAGAAAGACTGAGGAGGTGAGCAGCTTTATGTACTTCACCTCACGTTAACAACCAGTAAATGTAGAAAGATCATTTTGAGTTGATTTTGTGTGTGTGTGTGTGTGTGTGTGTGTGTGTGTGTGTGTGTGTGTGTGTGTGTGTGTGTGTGTGTGTGTGTGTGTCAGGTGACGGCTCTGAGGAGGCAGGTCAGGCCCACCTCAGGTAAGGTCATCAGGAAGGTCAATCTCTCAGAACCAGTCCAGGACTCCCCCCACAGACCTCCATCTGGACGCATGTACTCCTCTGGCAACGCTGCTCCCAACGGTACTCGGTGAGTCTGTGTGGGTTTGGATGCATGTTAATTTTTCCAGAGTCAAATAAAGACTGCTAGATAGAGAGCCAGAACACACCAGGCTTTATCCTTAAAACATTAGATACTGTCAGAGGAAGTGTTCAGAAGTAACACAGAACACCTTTACCTTTACCATCATAAAAAAATAAAATGCCACATAAATCTGTCTTTGCACATGTTTGTTTAATATGTTGGATTTTATTCCATAATTCTGCATCAGGAATTGATACAGACTCCTTGTTAACCACCTCTGGAACATGAGCTCATTTCATTCATCCCTGAAGTGTTAATTCATGCAATGAACTAATCAATAACATTGCTGACTCATCACGTGTGTGCAGTTCTTCCTACAGGCGCATGGCAGGCATTTACTCCACCAGAGTCGCTCGTAATAAATGGCAGTCTCTGGAGCGACGGATCTGTGAGGTCATCATGCAGAGGATGACCATCTCCAACATGGAGGCCGACATGAACCGCCTCCTCAAGGTAGAGTCCTGCAGCAGCGCACAGTGACAGGGACGGTCACTATAGGATTCTCACCAAGTTCAGAACTGAAGAAATTAGATGAGCAGGGTAAAGACCAGAACGGGGGCCGGCTTGAAACCTTGGATTAGCAGGGAATATGCCTGTTACTCTCAGTAATAATAATTCCACTGTGCTCAAGTGTGAAAGTTCGTCCTACACACAGTCCTACACCCAGCACAATAGACAAGAAACAGAATACTGGTATTGGACGCTCTCCAATAGGATCTATATGTCAAAGAAACAGGTTGTCTTTTTGATGTCGTTGATCTATGTTATTATTTCCTCCCTGTGCACGAACATGTTTTTATGCTTGCTGTAAAAAAAGGAAACCTCAGCTGATTTGTGCTGATTTGTATTTTTTGCACCTCGGTGTAAATTGTCCTGTCTCACAGCAACGGGAGGAGCTCACCAAGCGTAAGGAGAAGGTCATCAGGAAGAGGGACCGGCTGCTCAGGGAGGGACCAGAGGCAGAGAAGGCAGTCCCCCCCCTCAGTGAGGAAGTGGATGCATTGACAGCCAACATTGACTACATCAATGACAGCATTGCAGACTGTCAGGCCAACATTATGCAGATGGAGGAAACCAAGGTGAGAAAGCCTGATGAGTCGGGAGTTGATTACAGTTAACTGTTAAAAATGTAACTGACAGTTTATGTAGCTGTTGGTCAAAGAGATGAATCGAAGGAATGATGAACGAGAATGAGTTTTATTTTATTGCACGCTGCTTTTGAAGTCTTAACATCTCACATGGAGCTTGAAAGAATTTAGGTTCCTATAAAAATAATTTCATGTCTTGCTTTTAGTTGACAAAGTTATATAAATCATCGTCCATGGTGTTTGTTTCCAGGAGGAGGGTGACACCGTGGACGTCTCCGCTGTGATTGGTTCTTGTACCTTGGCAGAGGCTCGTTTCCTGCTCGACCACTTCATGTCGATGGCCATAAACAAGGTACCAGCACTAATAATGAGCAGGTGCTCATCAGGAAAAATCTGTACATACCTGTACACTGATGGGTCACAACAACAACAACAACAACAACTTGTCCAAACTAAATCTTGGACATTTCTGTTTCTATAAGATTTTATCAGGATTTAAAGTTTTATAATGAAAGCAAAACTTGGAAAAAACCTGGAAAAATTCTAAATGTAACTAAAAATGTCAAATCTAGACAAGATGTGGGTGCGATTTTAAAAATGAACTTGATTTAATATCTACCCTCTGGCCTGTTCAGGGTCTGCAGGCAGCTCAGAAAGAATCCCAGGTGAAGGTGATGGAGGGCAGGCTGAAGCAGACGGAGATCACCAGCGCCACACAGAACCAGCTGCTCTTTCACATGCTGAAGGAGAAGGCCGAGTTCAACCCGGAGCTAGACGCCCTGCTGGGGAACGCGCTGCAAGGTAACGACGGCGCTCGTTTGGGTTGAGGGAGAAGTGGAGATAAGGACCAGAACACAGACCAAGACCCTGGTTTAACTCAGCCCACCTCCTGGAAGTGTCTGTAGTATCACGTCAAGTAAAAGTGGGATTCAGGGGGATTTTATTATGGCATGATGATGATGATGATGATGCTTCTCTTTAATGAGTCAGTTCCCTAAACACATCTTTTCACATGTCTGTTAAAAAGCGTTTGGCCTTTCAGAAAGTGGACTGGGTTTCTGGTCAGTTGCATGATTGGGCCTTTTGAGATGCTCTTGCCCGTTGCCTTCTGCTGAATAGAAGCTGATTAATTATTATCCAAATGACTTTAATTCCACTGTTTTCATGTGGTAATATGATCGTGTTGAACCAAATTTGTAAATCTGTTCTATTTTTTGCCAGCTTCTGTTCAGTGGGAGGGCCTGTTTACAGTAGATGCACTTTATTTTCTTTTCGTTTTTTTGTAGAATTTCGGGGGACTGTGTTTTTGATTTGTGCATTGCCTTTTTTCTGTTCCCCCACGTTTTCTTTTTCTTTTCTTTTTTGTTTCCTTATGTTTTTACAGAGCTAGGTAACATCCCAGCTGGTAAGTGAAATCATATTAGACTCTTATCTGTGTTATGGATGCATGGTTCCTTCCCTTTGCACTTTGAAAACTAACTAAACATAACATGAACAGGTGCATGAGGTGCAATGCAACCAGGCTTCCCTCCATCTGTCTGCCGACCCTTCACTTCCCTTCATCTGGACACACTCTTCCTCCCCCTCTTTCTCCGCATCCTCCTCCCAGCTCACCGTGTGCTACAGCCTCCATGCTTTAGCACCCTGCTAACCCCAGACCCTTCCACAGGAACCATACAACATGGATATTTTAGCTCTGTCAAACCCTGTAGGTCAGCTGACCCCATCTGGAGCAACGGACTAATGATTCCTTACACTCCTCCACCTTGTTGTCTCGTCTCAGGTCTTTTACCTTTGCCTCAACCTGCCCACACATTTCTCTTTATAACCATCCCCACCTGACCGCTGTCTGACCTCTGACCTCTCACCTTTCTCAGTCCATCTGATCACATTGAGCTCAGTGAGGACCAAGTTTCTGTTTGTCGGCATGGCACTGCGCTGACATCGCCCTCATCTGCTTCCCTTGTTCATCTTCCCTACATCCAGTCTGAGCAATTATTTTTGATAAGATGAGGAATATTGCTTCGCCCTTATACGAAATAGAAAAAAAAGGATAAATGATTTAGTCTCATCCACGGTGTACTTGATAAGAAACGTCGCAGAAAGTCATTTAGCAGTCGTCTCTGTCTTATCAGCCAAGAGGGTATTTTGTAATTCTAATATTATTCATTGATCTCATTTGACAGAAAATGGGGACGATAGCAGCAGTGATGAGTCTGCTCAGAGCCCTTCAGCAGAGGGAACGTAAGTAATGTTCTGATCACAGTATGTTAGGATTATATGTTTCATGTTACAGTATTTTACTTTAGCATATGTAAAGTATTGTCCATGTCCATGTCTTTAATGTTTGTTTCTCGACATATTAACTCCTGTTATGTTGTGTTTATGTTGTATGATGTGTTATGTTGTTATATGCCCAGTGCTTGTAGTTGTATGTTTAATACTTACATATAAAACTTGTGTATTCCTTCCAGCACTTTAGCATCAGATCTCATGAAAATGTGTGGAGAGACCAAAACAAGAAACAAGGTATCTCTCAGTTTATTGTGTTTATTTCTCATCTTCCACATAAACAATTACTTCAGCAACCCTGATACCTTTTCACGTATCTGTGTTGTGCAGGCTCGTAGGAGGACCACCACACAGATGGAGCTGCTGTACGCAAACTCTGACTCTGCCCCCGACGCGCCCACTGCAGACTTCTCCAGTCCGATGCTGCCCTTAGCTGAAACACCAGATGGGGGCGGAGACATGGACACGTCAGGCTCATCAGTCAGGGACTACACAGCTCTCTCCCCCGGCTTTTCCTCTAAAATGGGCAGCATGTAAGTCCAGGCCCGGCGCGCTTTGCTAACACATTAATTACTACTTCCACGCTGCCTGCATGCTTGATGTTGCCGCTACATCCTCTGCTTTATTTAAATCTCTTTCACATTATTCATGAGCCTCCTTACATCAAATGGCCATACCTTCCTCCAGCTGATGAGTTCTTAGAGATAAAAGCATGTAAAGAGGAACAAACATTAATATTTGTGTGGTGTCTTTGTTACTGTCCCCTGCATAAACAGCCTTTCTAATCCCTTTTTACAGCTCAGTTACACACTGAAAGCAAACATACTAACCCGACCGCTCTAACTGGTTTATGAAAGGCCACGCTTCAAACCATAGTGTACACTGACTTTTATGTAAAAAAAAAAAAAAAAAAATCCATCAGCAGACAGAGTAGTGGATTATAATGTAGGATAGCAGAAAACCCACACAGTATCCTCAGTAGTTAAACATGAGCTTGGCGAAGAACCACCACTGTTTTGGAACTTTAAATATCAGGTAACTGTTTCTGTGTGTACTGCATGCTCATCTCTCAGTTGTTCACATCATTTTATGTTTGTTTTACATCCTTCCGTTGTTTTATTATTATTTCTGTATACTGTCTTTGTGTTGTTTGTGGATACGTTTTTGAAACTGAACGCTCAGTTCTGGCTTCAGAACTTCGTCAGCGGTGGAAAAACGAGCTCCGGAGCCTTCCCCGCTCTCTCGCAGGAAGACCTATGACAAGGCGCACGCAGCGGCTGACAGGGCAAAGGTCAAGGAGATTAAACAGTAAGAGCTTGCTGCCGACATTGTGGCTGCAAAGCCGAAAAAAGCGATATAACTTCACTTCAACTCTACTAATACTTCTTCTCTCAATTTCCTGCTTTGGAGAAGCATGTGGTCCCACCTAAATCAAAAACGCTCTGTGCCTGGTGCGATAACCTTTGACCTGCCAAGTTCTATGCTGAATTTAAAGTCATATTTTTCCTGCTGAATTTGAATATTATGGCTCCTCTTTGAGCCATAATGGTGATAGTTATTGCTTTCTTGTATCACTCCTGGTACCTTTGACTCAAATTCAGTGTTCAACTTGCTGATCAGTCCTTCTGCTGCTGGTCTACTTATGAAAAACATTTTACTTCCTGAGGAAATCACTGTCCTTTCCCTTTCTCTGTCTAACGAATACATTTTGTGATTCAGGGAGAATGTCCTGAGTGAACTGTTCTCAGAAAACTGGCTTTATATCTGCTGAAAAACGATCATGAAATGACAACTTGTATTTACAGAATATAGTCGTAGATTACTTTATACAGTTGATAAACAGATCTTATTTTAGTGTTAATGATACTTTTAAGTAAAGATTACTCAACAAGTCTTAATATTTGAGTTATTTTTAACTTTTGTTGGCATGATGTGCACATGTTTACTACTGTGCTTTTGTGCCCATTAGCAGTTTGCCAACCTGAATCGTGCATGGCCAGTGTGAGTGCATGTGGTCAATACGAGTACAAAATATCGCTGCATTCATGTCATATGGCAAAGCCAGTTTCTGCAAGAGAAGGAAATAATATGTTGCTCCAATTATATCCTAAGTGTTTTGACCCCAAGGCTACAGGACAGAATAAAACCTTTAGGCTACAACATGGCATTCACTCTGCCACCAGCCTCAGGCTAAACACGACATGTTTAATGCATAAGAATCGATTTAGTCTTTTTCTGTCTGGAGTTCAGTGAGCATAATAACGTCACACAAGCTTGGCTATTGTTAGATTTAAGCTGCTGTTCAAAGATACTTTGAAACTTTGATTGTTCCAGATATTTTTCTCTTGTTACGGTGAAAAGCCTCCAAAACAAATGCTAGAGCTTAAAACATTAAAGGAGATGTTGGACAGATTGTTAAGCCTTTCAGTTTGTAATTTGGGCTGTATAAATAAAGTTGACTTGAGCTAACTTAGCTCTGAAGGGACATGTTAGGACTAAACTAAATTATTGTCGAATGTACAAAGAAATGTTTTTGTGAAGTTTCCTGTTACTGGACGTATTTTGACAGAATAAAACTGGCTTGAATTTTCCAAACTGATAAACCTGGTAAACCACATTGAGCAGGACACCTCAGTAATGTCATCTGAGTTTGAACACGTGAAGACTTCACTGTCAAGCTGTCCTAACAGTTGCTCCCGTATGACGTGAATGCAGCATATGCGTCTCCCGTCTGTCTTCATGCAGTCCTCCCACACTTCTGCCAGCAGTGTGTAAACAGCTTAGCACACACTTTAATTATTCTGAAGCTTAATTGGCAGCCCTACTCTCTTCCTTCACAGCCCAGTCATCAGGAACGTGAAGAGCAGCCCACCACTTCCTCTCTCCCCTACCGCTCGTTCCGGTAACCACATCGTCGTGTTTAGCCGTATGACAGGGTATCTGGACCGTACTGCATGTGTCCTACAGGATAAGTAAGAACCAGAGATAAGTAAAACTGACACCAACCTGCCAGCAAATCAGATTAGAGCTGGGGAGAGATTCGAGGGATGAGCAGAGGCATTGCACTCCAAAATCTGCCAGTCAAATCTGACCAATGTCTTATTTCTAAAGTTACAGTGTGAATATATTTAGTATGATATGTAAACTAAGTTACCTGAAGTGCCCACTGTACAAAGTAGAAGTGTCCTAAGATCATGTTAGTGGTATTGCACAGCTGAATGCATATTGTTAGTGATATTTTACAAAGCGTACCATTGTTCTGATTTTCTGCCTTCTGTGCAGCCATTATACCCCATTCGTTTCAGCTGTCAGGAACATAATGGAAAATCTATTTAAACAGATTTGTTGGTGACAGGTAATCATGGTAAACAATTCATTTCTTTCATTTCTTTTTTTTTTTTTTTTGTTATGAGGAAGCATTGTCTTAAATGATTCATTATCAGTGCTTTCAGGTATTTAGAAGTCAGGAGACATTCATTTTTAATCCAAGAAAGAGCTAAATATATTATGATTTGATAAGGAAGTGTTTTCAAATCTCCTCTTACTGCGGCCGTGTTCAAAATCCCTCCCCTGTTAACTTGTAGTCATTATTTTCAGCATATAATAAACACCCAACAGTCTACTCTATATATTAATACATTGAGATTTCAGGCACTTATCATGATCATTTTGAATATTTCCATATAGTGTTTTACACATGTACCAAATTTAAAGAATTTCCTTGTGTGATTATCAGTAAAATGTAGTGTGAATGACATGGACACTGCTACTACTTCATCCCATTGTGGGAGTTTGTGAGGGCACTACAGTTCTGGCCTGAAAGCAGTGGCTGCACAGAAGGTAGAAAATGTTTACAGCTAAGGCTCGATAAAACACTGGTATGGTCCTTTATTATGTATTGATATCAGACTGAAGTTACATGATTATTGTTTGGTACATAGGCTCAAACTAGAATTAGCTCTTCTTGAAGTTAATACATAATGATTAGGGAAAAAATAAGGAACTTGATAAGTAGTTATTAGCAGGTAGTTAGTGTTTTAATCAGAAGATAATCAGCTCTTAGGTATATCGGATGCTCTCTTCCACTCCAGGATGGATGGATGCCTCCACCTGTCCTCCAACCACATCCTCCGCTCTGTTTCACCTCCTCTCTCCGACCCACCCAAGTACAACCTTTTTTAGTTTTTTTTATTTGTCAAACGGTCGTCTAAGATCTCACCTTTGGTGTACGGGGCAAAGATGAATCCGAAGCACAGATGCACATGGTGTGGAGTCCACCCTTTGTCATCATGACCAACACTGTTTGCGTAGAAAAAAATCTCACAACTTTGAGCATGATTGTAGGGCGGAAAAGCAGTTCATCAGACTATCTGGTAACCAGAGCCCCCCCGGGGGTTTCATCCCACACTGCTGTGGTGTTCTTGTGCGAGAACCACACACAACCAGTCAATGTGGTTAAAAACAATGAATGGATATCCTTTATGGGATCAATAGATGGTGACAAGAAACCCAAACAGTCTAATCTTGTTAAGCTTATAACTGCTATCAGGTCTGAACCCTCACTAATCCTCTCTATTCATTAGTCTTTTTTCATTTCAGTGGAGCTTTTATTTTTCACAGCACAGGCCTTTTAAACCTCATTCATCCACAACACCTGAATATCGACGTCTGGATCTGTGGTACACCACCAGGTCATCCTGCTGCTCCACTGATACTGATAGAAACAACGATAGAGAGTAGTGATTGTACAATTACACTATCAGATGCCCAATTATTGATTGATCTAGGTTCCTGTGATGGTTTTGAACTAGCGGCCCCTGGTGATCCAGAACTGCTGCTTGCCAACGATCGTCTATCTCTGTCTCCTCGGGTGTTTGGGAAAAAAAAGCATCATCAGATATAAGGATATTTTTGGGTCCTTGGCTTTTCTTCTCTTCAGCACAATAAGACTGACTCTGTTCTGTCTCCTCTTTTTTTTTTTTTTGGGCACTGTAATTGTCATGTCTCTCTATTTTTGATTTGCAGCATCAAGTTACTCAGCCACGAGAGCTGCATGCTGTGCATGACTCCAGTTGTGTGGCTGTGAATAACATCGGTGCTGCACTTAGATTATTAGACGAGGTTATGGCCATGCAGCACCTGTTCATAATGTTATATGTGTGTTTTCCAGGGGCGTCATTAACCCGGTGCCACTGACCAAGAGCAGTCGGTCAGCGACGTTACAGTGTGTCCACGTGGCAGAGGGACACAGTAAGGCTGTTCTCTGTGTCGATTGCACTGATGACCTTCTCTTCACTGGATCCAAAGGTTAATACCCACAATCTTCCCTCTCTCCATCCTTCCTTCACCTCCCTCCATCCCTGTAAATCTTCTCTCTCTCTCTCTCTCTCTCTCTCTCTCTCATCACTATTCCTTTCATGTTACAGCACTGGTAATTTATTACCCTGTGACATGCTGTTATATTACAGCAAATAAAACATGACAGGGATTAATTAAGATTGTCATATGCACAGTATGTGGATAAATGAGGTGTTGAAATGAAATGACATTGCACATACAGTAAAACTCTTATGGTGAAGGAGCTTTTAAACATAATAAACTGAGGCAGTCAGTTAGATTGTTGCTCTCATTTTCCCCTATAGAGCTTGCTTTGACGTCCTGTTCTGAGCATGTTGCTTTTTTTTCTAATAATATAATAAATGATAATGGAGATGATAGAGCGTGTGTCCTCCTGCAGACCGGACCTGTAAGGTGTGGAATCTGGTGACAGGTCAGGAGATAATGTCCCTGTCTGGTCACCCCAACAACGTGGTGTCAGTCCGCTACAGCTCCAGTTTGGTCTTCACTGTCTCGACTTCCTATATCAAAGTCTGGGACATCCGGGACTCGGCCAAGTGCATCCGAACACTAACGTGAGTGTGACTGTCTCAGTGGGTTGTAGGCTGCAGTCTGAGATGCTAAACAGGACGCACAGGTTCACTTCTGATGATGTTGATGTGTTTTTTTCTTTGATGCAGTTTCATACATGTTGCATCCATGTGTCTTTAGATCGTCCGGTCAGGTTAACGTTGGGGACCCCTGTGCGGGTAACACCAGCCGAACTGTCACCATCCCAGCAGGAGAGAACCAGATCAACCAGATCGCTCTCAACCCCAACGGGACGATTCTGTACGCGGCCGCTGGAAACTCGGTCAGAGTCTGGGATCTGAGGAGGTAAACACAGGGTCTGAAATGTATGTTGTCAGGAAGAGTTCACAGAGTAGTAATACATTCTGAACACCAGGACTCGTGACACAAGAATTTGTGTATATCTGAAGCATTGTGCGTTGACACCCAGACTTCCATGCACCATGCTGGCTGTTTGTTTAACATTCCCACCATTTCTTCTTCACTTCCCATGACACCTCCACACCATTTTCAGACACACACACACACACACACACACACACACACACACACACACACACACACACACCGAGTTAATACAAAACCCAATTTATTTTCACAGCACACTTGGAAGACTCATTTCAGTATGAATAACTGACAAATATCCAATCCATATCTGTCATCTGTCGCTGTTTGTTTTGATGAATGGCCTCTTTGCTCCTCTTAGAAAATAAAAACAGGTTGGATGATTAGAATAGCACAGTCATTTATGATGAGATTGAAACACTGCAAACTTTATTCACAGACTCTGTTTACCCACATGAACATTTGAACATTAGTGGATTATTTATTCAGTAAATGTCTAAGACTGTTGGTGACAAAAACTGTTTCATTCCATGTAATTAGGCCTCATGTTGTTTTCCCTCCACAGTTGCAGTGACCTAAATTTTCACACTGAGGTTTTAATTATAGAATCTAAGTATTGAATTTTTTTTCTCTGTCAGATTTGCATCCACTGGGAAACTTACCGGCCACCTCGGTCCAGTGATGTGTCTGACTGTGGATCAGTCCGGAAACAACCAAGACCTGGTGATCACCGGGTCCAAGGACCATTATATTAAGGTGTGATTTCAGTGTTTTTCCTGTGAGCCCCGGTGAAGAAAGCATAAATTTATATGCTAAAATCAGACTCTTTTTTTTAAAGTAAAACATTCAAGAATGTAATGTAAGGACAAGCGATATCACACAGAATGAACTGAGCCTTCAGTTTAATAGAACTAATAATCTACCTGTAAATAAAGAGCATTTTCAGGATACAGATCCCACTTTAACATATGGTGTCCTTGCTCTTGCAGCTGTTTGATGTGACTGAAGGATCTCTGGGGAGCATCAGCCCGACACACAACTTTGAACCGCCACATTATGACGGTATCGAGTCGCTGGTGGTGCAGGGGGACATCTTCTTCAGCGGCTCCCGAGACAACGGCATCAAGAAGTGGGACCTGGACCGCAAAGACCTGCTGCAGGTACTGGACAAGTCAAATGATGCATATACGAATACATTACAAAGACAGACTGAGGAGACTGAGTAGGGATTCTAGTAAATATTTAGGTGTTTGGTTTGATGCACAGTTCCGGCTTCATGGTTGGGTAAGGTAAGAGGTTTATTTGTGTATCATCTTTCAACTATAAGGCAATTCAAAATGCTTTAAATAAAATATGAAAAGGCAATAAGACAAGATATAAAAGAAACACAAGGAAATATAAGAGAATAAAATAAACTGGAATATAAAAAAGAAACTTAAATGGAATAAGAAACAAACAGAAGAATAAAAATATTTTACTGTGAACTTCTTATTTTATTTTTTGGTCTGTCAGCATGGTGACATTTTGACTTATGAGTATTCAGAAGTTAGATTAGATTAGATTCAACTTTATTGTCAGTACACATGTACAAGGACAGGGTATATATATAAGATCGG
>JBBMJY010000021.1:22548774-22565270 GCA_037833715.1 Toxotes lorentzi | reverse complement strand
AAAAGCTCGGGCCATGTGACTGTGAAGGAATAAGTGGTTAAAGGAAACAGATGGATGGGTTGACTAGTGTACTGACAAATTGCCACATTTCTTTAATGGTTGTAATGGAATTTTGAGTCATGGGACCATTAAGTAATGCACTGTTTCTGTTAGTGTTCGTCAGATGTCAGCAGGAAACTGTGGACAGGTCTTTTTCACACCTTAGCCTGTGATGGACAAAATTACAAAAGTCACCACTGACCAACGGGAGTAGCTCCAACAGAAACATCCAGTGAAGAGCTGATACTTGTATTATTTGCTATTTCAACCTGATAAATAGTGTTTGTGGAACTTGTGCTTCCCCCGAAATGTCAAGTTAGACAATCCTGACTTTGTCACGTCTGAGAAAACTTATTTCTAACAGAGAGCCTGCATTACAAACTGGAGGTCTGGAGTTTAAACAGCATCAGTGTTTATCGGGCACTGAAGGTCTGAATGAAAGGCAATATTTGCATTATGGGAAATGTAGGGAATAAAAGCCAGTATATCTTGGTCTCTGCTGCTTCATTTTGACCCTGCCTTTTGTTTTAACCTGTCTTTTGTGCATCCCCAACTTTATGGAAGTACAACACCAAGTCACTGGAGTACTCTGAAAGCTGAAAATCTTGTTTGTGCTCTGCTCCTGATGTAGAGGTGTACTCCAGGGAGTGTCAGTACACCAGGGCTGTCACTTTTCAAAAAGTCAAGTTCGACAGAATTCAAACTAACACGCAATTCGTTCAAAATGATCAAACGCGAGTGTGAGCGACATGCATGTGTCACGCATGTGTGGCCAGCGTTGTCAATCCATCCCATGTGGTGTTATACAACTGCATTATATGTCTTAAGATCGTGATGCCACTTGGAGTTGTAAATTCTAGCCTTATCTTTGTCGGTATCTAATATATTTGTTATCTAAGGTGTAGAAACTAAAACACTTCCACTCAAAGCTTCCCAGATGCTTTGGTTTGGTGATTATCTGATCTGATTATCTGATTATCTGATCAGCACCGCCTTGTTCGGTAGCTCTTATTGATTAGATTAGTTTCCTGATAGTGAATTCGATGAGTGCCATCTGGCAGACTACTTCACACGGCCTGTTGCTCTCATGGACTGTACATTTTGAACTTGAATAGGTCACATTACAGTTCGAATAAATCATTTTAAGAATAAGTAAGAGCCCTACAGTACAAGAAGACTCAGTCACAGTTTAAGCTGTCTGTGTTAGTGCTGAAACAGGTATGTTCATGATTAATTGTTTAATTATTTGGTCCAGAGAACAAATAAGAAATCACTGAAAAAGCCGACCATGATATCGTAGAGCCCAAGGTGACATATTTAATTGTTTTGTTTGATCGAAAACTTACATTTTATTACATTTTTATTTATTTATTAAATAATAGTTTCCTCCATTTGACAGATGCATCAGTTGCTTAACAATTTAGTTTGATTATATTTTAAAAAGAAAAGAACCATAAAAAAGTTTTTTTTTGTTGTTTTTTTTTTCTTCAGCCACCTGAGCTGAAGGCAGAGTCGACACCTTCAGCAGCTTCACCAACACGAAATTTACCACCCCTGAGCTGGTGGGTGGTGTGATTTTCCCACTTTGGTGTCTGCGTGTTTGCAAAGCTATTGAAGCATTCAGTCTAGATAGATCCCATCTTTCAGTGAAAGCCCTCCTTCACTCAATAAGTCCGAACCATCGCCGGACTCATCACGTGTGTAGTCAAGCAGAAGAAGTGACAGATTGATTAACTCAAGTCCGAGATTGTACATCAGTGGAAAGTCTGCTGCAGCGGCACGCAGCCGTTTGATTGATGAATGCCTATCATCCCTGATCAGAAGGCCTTGATGACACACACACGGCGTATTGGAGTTTAGTTTTTGTGCGTGGACAGTAAACAGCGAGCCTAGCAGGCCTTTAAAGCTGCAGAATCAAATGAACCCTGCAGATGGTTGGTCCTCGGAGAGTGTTTGTGCACACAGATGTCGTTGTTCATGTCGGTATGGCTGTCCTCTGATCTGAGTGGTCCACAGCGGAGAGATAGCCATGACCTTTGGGCACAAAAGGTAGGAAGTGTATCCCGTCGAAGAATTGACGTGTTGCGATGTGGCTGTATTGAAGCCGGACGCTGACCTGCTGAGAGGCCGGTCGATGTGTCACAGCCGATGTTGCACTTTCCACGAGGAAGGTGAAGAAAGAGACAGAAAGACTTGTTGGAGCAGAGAAGGAATTCTGTGTGCATGTTTCTAATGAACAGCCAACGTTTCTCCAGTAACATGCAGGTTTATCAGACACATACATTTAAGCCTGACAAGGTCGTAGTGGAATTATCTTCAGTACCAGTGTTTGAATGCCGTAAATGTTCAGTGGGGTTAATGATTTTTATTGTAAGTTAATCTGTTAAACTCTCAAACTGAGCACTGGGAAATTCTTTTGTCCTAAATTCAAAAGAACTGAATTTACAGTGATGTAAGCCTGAGGGGAAACTGATCAATTATCAAAATAATTGTTTATATAGTTCATGGTATTCAAATAATGATTATTAGACAAATTACATCACAATTAGTTTGACATAGATGACAAGCTATGTCAGAAAATCAGACATTGGATATAATTTTTTAATCTAAGCGATGACTTCATTTTTAGATTAAATTCCCACTACCCTTTGTTGCTATGAACAATCCCAACCCCAGGTTTTGTTCATTCAGGTCTGGTCCGTTTCCCTTTCAACCATCGACCAACCCAACATTGTGTTTCAACCATAAATAATTTGAATCATGTCAGAGAGACACCATCAAACTGCCTCTGTTGCCTCTAATGCATTTGAAAGGTGCTAAATAACAGCTGGTCGTATGTTGTGGTTGCAGAGGTCTGTCTGTCTGACAGCTGGTTGACTCTGACTAGTGCCGCGTTCTGCCAACAATGTAAACTCTTCTCTAATTAATCACCGTGTTCGGCAGCTCAGGGGTGTAAAACCATCAGATTACACTTCTGACCAGAGGAAAACTGGTCAGTTTATGTAGCGTAGCTGCTGATGGTTGCTCAGAGACATTAGGGGACCTATGTCACTGGTGGCATGAAGCCAGAGAAAACACAAATGGAGTAGTTTGGGAGTTTTTCTGAGGCCGTTGTCTTTTTTTTGTGTGTTCTTGCTTTATTTTTGTGCCTGTTGGGCTCTAAACAAACCTGTTTGTGCTTCATTAACACCCTCTTAGCTGTTTATTTATAAGTTTTTGTTGACTCAATTGTATGTTTATTATTGAGGTCATAGTATGGTGGTGTTGTACTGGACTACATTATATTGAGAGGAGTCTCTAATTGGTTGTCCCTCACATTCACATAGAGGAGCAGGACAGGATATTAGAAACACCTCTGAGTGTAATGCAGCTCAGTACAAGACCATCACTGTGATCTTAGTGCTAAAACGTATAACGACTTTATGACAGTGTCAACAAAAACTGAAAAGGATTGGTTTCATAATGGTAGACTTGATGGCAGAACAGTCGTATTGGATGAAGTGACTGCTGAGTGTATGCTGACAATGACATAAAGAAAACGGCTAATTAATTTAACAGGCAGCTGTATAATATACAGTAACAGCTTACATTTTAAAAATACTGAACGATTTCACGTGCTGCCAACAATATATTTTAACATCATGGAAAAGGAAACTGAGCAGGATGTTAAAATATCACGGCAGCAGTAGTAACTCGTTCATCTTCAGTATAACATACTTCAAGCAGAGGATAAGAGAATAAGTGTTGACACTTCTGTCTGATACTGCATTTAAAATACTTCTAGACTTGAAATGTAGCCCGCAGAGCAAATTTACACAAAATTATAAAGTTAGTTTTAATCTTTTACTTTTTCTTGGTCTGTTGTTTGTTTCTAACAGTTCACTGACTGCAGACCTGAGTCGTAGCTGTATGAACAAAAATTGAATTAAATTGATTTTAAAAAGCACTTGTCTTGTCGTGAGGTAGAATAAATTCAGAGCAGCGAGGCAGCAGAAAGTCCTCTGTGTACACTTTGTTTATGTAATTTATCATTTTTCCTTCGAGTTATTATTCATTTTTCTTTTTTCACACGGTTTGCTGTATCTATTAAAACATGTTTTTTTTCTGTGTAGCTCATTTTCAAAACGTCATAACTTCTCATACGTTTCCACTCGATTCCACTTTAGTTATCAGGTGGATTTGTTTGCTAATAACTGAAACTAAACAAGTACAACTTCAAGTTCCATCAACCATAATGAAAGTGGATTGAAACTCACCATGTCAGACTTTTGTGTTTGCCTTCCACTTCATCCTCTCAGTGCTGCTTCACCTTGCAGCTTTGCCAGCTAAAGTGTATTGGTTCTTGGTCTTACAGGTTTGCCACCGTTTAGGTGAAACAGAGCAAAGAGCATAAAACCAACAGATCAAGTTGGTCTCAGGTGGCAGGTCCAAACCGCGGGAGTGGCTGCATTAATGAGTTTTTGAAGGAGCCATTTAGCCTAATTAAGGCACCAGCCAGCCACCGTAGCTTCACCTGGTTACCTGAGAGAACCGACATGGCTCCATCACATTACTAACCACCTCACCTCCTGCCCCCTCTGTTCTTCTGCTTTCATCTTTTGCGTAACCACTTTCCTCCATCTCTGTGATTGCGGTGGACAGATTTGAAGACATCACGTTGATTAGTGTCCAGCGTTTGATGCTTTTCTTCTGAGCACAATATGAGATTTTTATGCAGCTTCTGGGTTTTAAGCTCAACATAATTCATGATGCATACATTAAAGAGAGTATTTAATGTCAGTGTCTATCCACAATGCTTTTCAGTCAATATACAGTATGTAGTTTTGCTATATAGAAAATGGTGTGGTGCATGCACAGTGGGTGGAGTTGCTGTTTGTTCTTAGATGTTAAGGAATTTATCATGTTAACAGGATGTCAGTGTCAGCTTGACAATATTTTCACTACACACCTTCAAAGATGTGAAACAATTTTAGAAATCTGACAATAGATGCTCTGTCTGGACCACACTGTGAGCTACAAAATCAGCAACCCTGCAGAGCGTTTGGCAGAGACATTATTGAAGAAAACTGTATGATCTAATTTTTTTTTTGTTCAGAGTTGTTTAGTTGGAGTTGTAATGTGAACATTATTTTGTATTGAAAAAAAGTTGTCAGGACCAAAAGTTTAAAATGGTGCTGTGGAGCCACAAAGCTGGATTTACACCCAGTGGTCTTATTGGTGCATCAGGGAGCTGATGTCCCAGATACGGAACAGAGCTAACAGAGAGTAACAGAGCTTCAGTTATTGTTTGACCAAGGCCACCTCATCTCACAGTGGAACTTTGTTCAAATGCTACAACAAAAGACAACTTCTCTTTTATAGACCTTTGTTTCTGAATTTCCACCACAGGACAGGATGAAGCTTGTAAAATACACCTGGACTGCTGATGTTGTGAGTTCTCTCTGTAAAGTAGGATTCCTTTAGTTCATTATTGGATGCACATCACTTTTCCCTACAAAAACACAGAGAATCTGAGAAAATCGTTGGGAGTTAAGAGAGAGTCTCGGGTGCTTCAAAGGTGGATTGATCAGAACAGCTCCAAGTTTTCTTCAGACTCAAATGACCTCATTGATCAGGTATTATCCTTCCAGTAGGCTAAGCTTGTGCTGTTCATTACTTGGGCTTTGTCCACAGTGGGGGGCCTCTTGATTAGCGAGTTTATTGCTCCACAGACAACCACTACTGCACTAACAGTAAGTGAACCTGCGCAATGACTTGGAGAGCTAAATGTCAACTTTGTGGACTTACGTGAGGTTGTGCAATGGGAGTGACCACCCATGCTGCAATCCTGAGCTTTCTGATTTTAAGAAACAGGAAGGTGAGGAGGTTTTCTTACTGAGAACGTTTTTGTGCTCCTTGTGCTCCCATGGAGTTCAGTGAGCTGGCACTAACGCTGCCAGGGTTAATGCCTCCAATCCCACCGGGGCCACCCAGACAAAAAAAAATGATGGCACTCACATCCATCTCATAGCATGTGTGAAGTTACTTGGAGTAACTGAATGGTGGGAAATTCGTAAAGAAAGCACTGTTGGCTGTTTAACATACAGTAAAATGAACTTTACTACCATATGATAAAAGTTTGTGTCAAGAAAGTTAATGGGGCACAGTTACAGCGTCGGTGGAGGATTTGAAGTTTCTATTGCTGGGAATTCCCTGTGTGGGTGTCCTCCATCTGCAGACTCTGCTTGACTGACAGCTCCCTCACCCTCATGTTAGCTGTGTGTGTTGTGGCGGGACAGTTTACTACGTCACCACTGTTATTAGAGTTTGGTGAAATCACACAAATCCCAGCTTAACTTAGTGCAGGATGGACCATACCAGTGATTTTACATGTTACTACTTCACATTCATGCTGAAATAACTGGTCAGTTAATCGATCAGTTGGTCAAGAGAAAACTGAATCTGCAAGTCATTCATCAAACAACTATTCTGAACTTTTGCTGGTCAAGCTCTGCTCTGTCTCTGGATCACACTGGCACATGTATAGAAATCCTTTTCAGATCTAATGCTGTCAGTATTCTACACTAAGATCATTTTGAATTAGAAACGAGACTTACCTGCCATTTAGGTTGCACATACACAGTGATCTTAACTTTTAATGTACCTTGGTATGTCACAAATAAATAAATAAATAAAAAACAGCCTGTCATATTGAAAAATGATATTGAAATAGAAACATGCTTCCTGAAGACTTGGGGCTCTGTAAAGATTTGATAAAACATGGAAAATCCCTCCTCGATTGTATAAACTGTTTGACTCACCGGTAAGCACATGGTCTTTCCTCTTTACACATCACATTCTCTGTTCCTTAAATTTGACATTTGCTGAAAATGAACTTATATTCACTGTAAATACTGTAGCATGCAAGATAAAGATGAACTGTGTATGAAAATATACAGTCTACTCATCTATACTTGTGATGAAATCTTATTTGATCCTCTTTTCATGTTTGGTTGCAACCCTTGAAAAACAAGCACATTCAGTGTTCTTGTGCTCAGTGCTTTGTTTTTGTTTTTTTTGTTTTTTGTTTTTTTTCAGAAACACATCTTAGTGTTTCTGAAAAAAAAAAAAAAAACACTCCGCACTCCCCTCCCTCATACAGGTATTTAAAGCTCCTGCTGCCATGTTTAGGTGGCTGTGATGTAACTGGTGGGATTTCAAATGTAATTCTGGTGTCGAGGAGGGACCTCTCTCATAAATGTTTTATGAACGACGAGGCACTCTGCTCGGGCTGCCCAGACGTTTCCCGGGCTGCCCGCGGTGGAAAGGGCTTTTTAAAGAGTTGCCTGTCTCTATCAGGGCCAGGTGGAAGCCCTCGGGTGCACATGAATCAGGGGGAGGTTACCAAATCCATATAAGTGTGTGCACTTCTGCTTGCAGATACACACACAGAGTTGCGTGCTGTCTTTCAGACTTTTTTTTTTTCCTTCACTTGTTCCCTGCCTCCACACTTCTCATTCTCCTTTGGGAGCCAACAGGGTACAGTATTGCTTTTTACTGGACATTTATCCTGTTTGGCAGATGAAGTCGCCCACTTCTCACTCCTACACAATCTCTCAGACTTTCCGCCAGTCATAAAACACAACCCTGATATGACTAGGCCCGATTCCATTGCTTATTATCATTTATTTAAGGTTTCAGAGCTGGGGAAGGGCCGGTGGGCGGACCCTGACATCGAGGCAGCAGAGCGTGTTGTTTTACCATCTGGGCCACACTGGGATCAGCACAACCCGAGTGCCTGATCTAGATACATCACTAGCCATCAACGGCTTCCAGACACTCCCTGCTTGTCATTCAGGACAGTATGAGCGACAGAGCGCTCGCCCTGCAGCTAGCATGATAGCAGGAGCACGTCTCCCCCATCTCCCCCTTTGTTTCTCTCTTGTTCTCTCTCCCTCTCTTTCTCTGTCACCAGTGCACAATATGGACAGAGTCATGTTGCTGTGGTTATCGCAGCTTAAAGTAATACTCGACACAAAGTCTCTCTTGTAAGAATAAGTCACACCCTGTAGTCTTTCCAGGCAGCTGTGAAAAGTTTGTTGTCTCTTACTTCATGGAGCATAATGGCTGAGGTCCACTGAAATTCAATGGGTTTGAAATGTGACAGATTTCACAGTGGAAAGAAAAGCATCAAACTGTCAGATGACTCGTTTCTTCATGTTCCAACAATCTGCTCAATGTGATACAAACACACACATTTTCACCAAAATATGGCTAAATTTCTGACTTCATCATCAGGCATGACCCTGTTAAGCTCGTGAGTTGGCGTGTGCGTTGGTTTGTGCGCATGACAGCACATGCCTCCTGCTCCTCCAAGAGACATGTAAATCTTCCTCAGGTCAGATGAGGAAGATCACTGCTGTAGTAAAATGTTGTGTGGTTGTAACTAAAATGTGAGACTGTCTTCACCATAAAAACAACACTATTATTTACATTTACTTGACGAGGACATGGCTGACAAGTGTCAGACTTTGCTGTTCAGTTTTCATTTCAAAGGACAATTCATGTATTTTTTCTACATATTTCATCACAGATATTTTCAGGAAGAACTGAAATTGTCCTCCAGGAAACGCGCTCTCATGAACATGACTTTGTACATGATTCATATTCACATTAGTGTGTTTTTATTTTGGGTTAGCCATGACAGCGTCTGGAAGAAGTGAACATGAGTGTGAGCAGAGGGCCAAAGGAGAAGCTGCTATCCGTTTGCGTCATGGGTAGTAGGCAGGGTTTTTAGAGACAGACACATACAGTTAGTGAAAGGGAAGAGAGCTCTTTTCAGCTACACCAGTTTGGAAAATTCTTATTTTTTTTTGTAGATTCCTTAACTTGGCAAAGTGCTCTGTTACTTACGAGCTCCTTTGCAGTTGGTTTGACACAGTGAAGGTTTTAAACTTTTATTTATTTTTTGTACATTTGAAGGTGTATGAGAATGAAGGAAAGTAACACAGACACAGTGCAGAGAGAGGGCACACCTGTAAAATCTTAAAGCAATCTGATACAGCAGCTCTGGTCACTGTTTCAGAGATATAGTTATATGGTTTTTCAACTTTTTCAATGTTATTTTATGAAGCGGAAGCTTGTGGTGGTGTTGTTGTGAAGTCTCATTATTTCTGATCATTAAATGTCATTTACCAGGGTAAGGTATACCAGGGTTTTGTGTCTGTATTAACCATTGATGCGGTGTAAAATACTTTCAGTAGTTCTACTGCACTGGCTTTTGGGGGAGGTGTCCTGCTGGACTTGCTGCTGATGGACAAGCCACTAACACACGGGTTAGCTCTATGAAAGCTTTATAGGGTTTTAATGTGGGATTTGGCAGGAGTACAAGCTGAGTGAGTAAGTGAAGGTTCACTTCTGCCCCTTTTGGTGTTGTTGGGTTTGTCCCCCGTCCTCCTGTCTACCTCCTCCTGAGACCTGGACACGGTAAGCAAATGACACAGTGTTAAAACAACAAAGGCCCCACCGCTGCTGACGTAACAGTCCGGGGTCTCCCTTTTCTGAGCCCGAGCTGTTCCTCAATTTCTTTCTTCTCGGGTCTCAGGCAGCTGTGACTTGTCGTCTTTGTGTGCATTTTTAATGCCTTCGGAGCTGTTTAACCGTGGAGCACCTCAGTGGCGCCGAGCATCTGCTCTGCATTGGGACTCTTCGGTGCATTTATCCCTCCCCGTGCAAAAAGCGAAGACCAGAGTGTCATGTAAATTTGATGGCAGCTTCGACTGTTGTTGCTGGCACCCAGGGAGCGCAAAACAGTGAAAAATAAGTCCTCTCCTCTTCTGTTTCCTCTGTATGTTTGAAATATAAATGGGCCCCACTTTAAGCTCCATTTTATAGTCTGTTTAATGTTGCTGCCTCAATGGCTAGATGAAATGGCTTTTGTTAATCAAGTCAGAGGAGGATTATGGGTAAACAAGTAATCGGGGTCAGTGAGAGAGCTAATTAAGCGAGGTGTAATGATGTAATAACTTTGGAGTTCTCACTTTCTTTGTTGAAGTGGGACAGCTGTGCAAGACATTTTTATGTCAACGTGTCTCTTTGTTTTCTTGTTTTTCAGAAATCTCCTGGACAGAGACACGTTCTCCAAGTCTGATCCCAGTAAGCTCGCCTCCAATCTCACTCACACAAATATGAACACACACACGTGAACACACACACCAGCTCTCAGCAGGTCAAGCTCACGTCCATATGCACACACTCAAATGCACATCTACTTGTGCATCATAAATTCTGCAGACAAACAGAAATATTCACAGACAAACATCCAACACATGCAGGCAGATTTGAACTGTACCAACACATGGACACACACACTCACACACACACACACACACTGCCTCACTAGTGTGAATCAGTAGACATTTGCATATGTCAGAGGTCGTATTCGTAACTGTTCGCTGCTTCCAACGTGAGTGAGGGGAGCCAGATCATCCTCACACACAAACCAGCAAATTAAAGGACACAGACACACACATTCACATTTCTCACTCCCTTGACAGCAGGGGTTCAATTTGGCAACTGGTCCAGTTGTTTTTAAAAGCTCAGTCTGCAATCTAGCAGTAATTTGCCTGAGAAATGTAAAGTGTTGGATTGACAACCTTTTTCCTTTTAATTTGCATCTTCTCGCCAAGTAACACCTTCAGGTCAGGAGCGTTATACCAAATCAGTCACATCGTCTAAAATGACTGATCGCTTGATTGTTCTGATTTGACTTTCAGCCCTATTGTTGAAAATTTCAAATAAAACACAGCCCCTGTAAATGCTGAGAACAGATACTCTCGGACTCACGCACTCAGGCACATGTGCACAGACAAGCTGGAAGATTGTAAAGTAGTTCCTTGCTGTTTTCATCTGTCGTGCGCTCTTTGTTTTATGTAACAGACAGTGACAGTCCTGTCGGTTAAAAGCCTCCAAAAATAAACATGATAGGAGGAAAATACTCTGAGTTATGCTGAAATGTATCTATCTTTCATTTTTGCTCTATATTTGTCCTGGGTTTGGTGAGCATGCAGTTTTTTTTTTCAGCATCACCTTTCTTCATTTCCTAAATATTCAGCACTTTGCCACCTGGGCGCTGCACAGCCAACCCAGTGCTGTTTTTAGCTTTGGTCGGTAATTGATGAGCTCCATGAATCGCAGATTGAACCTTTAAGGATCAGACGGTGGGAGAGGAGGATGAGCATCCCTGCCCGCCCCAACATTTATGCAAGGAGGCACTTGTGCTGCGTCCATGTCTCTGCTCTGCTGACAGCACTGGCCCCAGTCACACAGCATTAGATTGCCTCAGCAGAGCCACACACACATGCAAAAAGTGCACACATCCAGGGCCTCAGGCAGGCTCACGTACCATATTCATATTAGCTTATAAAGCTGGACAACAATCCAGTGTTTCTGTTTTGTGCATGTTTCTACACATATATATATACATATATATATATATATAGAGAGAGAGAGAGAGATAAAATGTTCTTGGGATGCATGAATGTGGATGTGCTTTGTTCAGTGCGCCTCAGCAGATTGGATAAGGGCATTAAGCGCACAGGAACATTATCATAGTGTGCACCGTCAGTATCTCCTACATTCGAAACAGAGATGGTGCTAGCGATGGCGGTGCCATTGTCAAGCCCCTGCCCTCATCATCAGCCTGATGAACAGGAAGAGTTGAAAGTGCACCGGTACGGATGCAAGGATGCATCGCTATTTACGGGTTGATATGTTTAGCCCCCCCACGCAATAATGCAGAGACCATGTGTCATCTGATGCTTTATGGCAAGATTAAAGGATAACTGTATAGTCAGCCAGCTGAGCCCCAGCCCACTGCACATCATCCACAATGCAACATATACGACATCCAGACTGACAGTCTGCCAAAACACTGCAAATTTGAGCACTTCTGCCACCGCACCAGACGCAGGGTAATTAGGACGTTTGTTCTTTGTGTTTGCACTCAGAAACAGGGTGACATTTTCAACGCAGCTGTCAAATCGATTAATTAAAAAAACAAAAAAAACATCAGTCTTCTACAACATGTTAGTAATCATACAGGGTATCTGGGCTTAACATGAGCTTTTTGTTTTCCTAACAGATGAGGTGTCGGTTTTTGGGGGAGAAAAAACAGGAATTTTGAAACCAAAGGATGATTTTCATTCACAATCACAACTGCTAATGAGCCTATGATGAAATTTAAAAAAAAATTGAAAGTCATTTCATCAGTAGGTGGTAGCTCATACATTAACTCGGGCATAAATTTACAATTAATTACTTGGGTGGAAGTTGTTGCCTTCATAATCAGATGTCACAAGTTGTTTTTTATGTCGCTCCTAAGTCTGCTGTAGATAAAATGAAAGCTCCTGTCTTCATCCCTTCAAACCTGTCAAAGTTCCTGCTTTTAAGTTTCTATACAAACAGCAGGTTTGAAAAGCATTGGGTCAAAGTAACACTCTGTTAATAAATCTGCAAGCATAGATCAGTTTCAGTAGCGTTTTGTTGCTTTACAGCGGATCCCTTGCTGACAGTTCAACTTTGAGAAGGTTTTGAAATAGTTTTTTGAGCCTTCATACCCAGTGACAGATCACGTGATCCTTCAAAACGCAGCTTTCAGTTGATGGGGTCGATCAGACAAGCTATGATCAACTAACCAAACACAATCTACCATCATGCATTACGTATAACTGCTAATGACAGAGCATTAATGTCAAACAGAGGTAGACGATGCTTTGCATCACGTTTACAATAATACAATAAATACCAAACAGTGTGTGTGACAGGCATCAGTTTATGTTGTTAAAAGACTGACAGTTTCACCATTGAGCTTCCTAACCAGCTCACCAGCCGTGCCGTGGGACCCCATGGGTGGTCCACCGGTCCAGCAGACTATCTATGTGGTTGCTTAGCACTCACTCAACGCGAGCAAACAGGCTCATGTCAGCTTTTTTTTCTCTCTCTATTTTTTTTTCTTTTTTAGCTCTTTCGTGTGATCAGATAGAACAAGGACAGACAGAGGTTGTGGCCTTTGAAAAGGGGTTCCTCTGTCTTCCCCGTGAGGTGTTTTTAAAGATTATTTTCAAAGGATGCGGTGCTCAGATTATGATGGTGCGTTAGTCTGGATATGAGTGTTTTTAAAGAGCGAAAGAAAAAAACAGTCAGAGAGAAATATTAAATGGATGAAATGCTGGATCATGAGCAGCAGGGACGCAGTTTCATCAAACATGATTTAAAATACATAAATAAAATACAATAAATAAATCACTGAAATCCTACTTTTACTTTTCACTTTTATGGAAAAACTGCTTCATATTATCGTTATAGCAGGCTAACACTGGTCTTGAAACAAACCTAACAAACACCATTTGTTAATTTAGTCAATCTGAGCAGATGTTGTGTATGTAATTGAAATTCTGCCCAGTTCACATCATCATTAAACAGCCTTTTGTTTAGTTAGGTGTTAGAACTGATATATCGACCGCATTCCATTACCAAACAGACATATGCAGAACGACCTTTATTTAATTAGGTAATCTCATAGAGATCAAGAACTATTCTGCAAGAGCAACCTGAGTCTGCAGGAATGAGACACGCACACTTACATACTTTGTCAGGTAATGACAAAGAATATCCCAAAAATGTGCTTTTCACTTGAAGTTCCAACGATTTTTAATGCTATTCAATCATAGTAATACATAATCCATAGCTTATATTAGCATTCCCACCACTCCACTACTCCCTGTGTGTAGTCTCAGGTGTTTTGAGAGCTGTGAGTCACTGCCATGTGACAGGCATGTGTGAATACAGTAACGGCTGTTAGAATGCAAATGAAATGTCATTTTAGTGCCAGATGATTGCCTCGCTCTGTTGTCACTAGTGGTCCGCCATAAAAAAAACCCCAACAAAACACTCCAAGACTCGGATCCGTCGGATGGATACGCTCGAATGTCATTAAGGAGGACTGTCCTCTGCCCACAGAAACACTCACTAACCCCATCCTCCCTGTCTCTCCCTCTTCTCCCCCTCTCTGAAATATCATCACGCTGCAAGGCAAAGTTCTAGTGACATTTAATTAGGGAGTTTTCCTCTCATGTTGGGGTCCAGGGAAAGAACATGCTCTCAGCTGACTCTTCTGTGTTGTTTGTTCACTGTTAAATACTCTTCAATCAGTCTAACCCTCTCTTGTTTCTCTCCCCTCCTCTGTTTCTAATTCAACAGTTTGTGTGCTGTACACTCAAGGAATAGCCAACAGGGAATGGAGAGAGGTGAGTACAGGGGTGGAGCAGTGGGGGACTTATTTATAACCAGTGAATGTGGCAGCAATACAACATTTCAGCAAGTCATATTGAAGGCATACATTGAGATTTTGGGAGACGGGCCTGTGAGTCAGCCCACGGTATGTGTTAAATAATAAGACCACAGCGAGTAATGGGATCAGTGTGTTAGTTGTTGTTGTGTTTACTCGTTTTTGAGCTGAGCAGCTTAACGATGACATGCAGGCTTTTCTTTTCAGGAAGTGTAGAAATGATTAATGACATCGCTCTATCATTCCTGGGGGGCTCATGTTAAAATGCTTCTGTGACAAAATAAATGAAGTTGCCAGTAAGTGAGACCCAACTCAGGACCCAAGTTGTCAGATCAGTTGTCAAATCATATTTATTGTATATTTACTGTTTGTGTTCTCTGTCTGTTTGAGTTTATTTGGGTTCACTGCACTTTAGAACAGGTCTAATTACCCATGGGTCTTCTGACCATCCTCAGGTCTCTTTCAGGTCAGGAGCCTGTTCTGCAAATGCAATTTGTAAACACTGTTTACATGAACTTGCAGGGCTCTGGTGTAAATATGGTTTTTACTAGTGAAACATGGAGCAATGACTTTCCATCCACAGTTTAAGCGGTCAGCCTCAGGTAGAGGCTCTGCTTTGCACTGAATGCTAACATATCAACAGTTAGGATGTAAAAATATTAGAGATTAAACATGATGTTGGATGTTTAGCATTTAGAAAATTTGTATGTTAGCATTCTTACACTGTCAAGAAATGTGAGTATTTTTGTTAGATTCCTATTTTTATGAAGCTAGTATTTATCATAAGACTGTTACCTGGATTGTATTACACCGTACAGTGGGTTTCTAAATTTCTGGTCATTCAGTCTTTACTTAGTTGAATGAGTATTGATGGCAGCCATTAACTATGTAATGTATTCCCTGTCTCACTTCCTTTCTAGTTTGGCAGAACAGAAGTCATAGACAACACCCTCAACCCTGACTTTGTTCGCAAATTCATCCTGGATTATTTCTTCGAGGAGAGGCAGAATCTACGCTTTGACCTGTGAGTTAACAGTTGACCTGTGCGTGTTGCTGTGTGTGTATTTGTGTGTGCTGCTGTGCAGGCGTGGGTGAGAGTGCTGCTCTGTGTGGAGCAGTTAAGACTGAAAAATTCATGTTCTGTGCAGTGGGAGATGTAAGTCTCCTCCCCTTTAAATAAAAGACAAGTTTTCGTGCCACTTTTTCACCAGCATTTCCATTTGAATTCATCCCATTCATACAAAGCTTTGGACAAAACAGGGCCAGATGCCCACAGTGAATCATACACTTGGCATTTTGAGACGATTATGATCCATTATCAGAATTGCTCATTTCACCTGGGTATCCATTGAAAAGGCAAGTGTTTCCTCACATGGTTATGTTAATGGGATCATCAAGCTAACGATTTCATAACCTTCAACACTCAGTTCATTTTAAGTGATCAAGACTCAACAAGAGAGTTTTACATTTTGAAAACATGTTTTTGTAAAACATGTTTTCTATTCAAATTTCTTCCATTTTTTTTTTTATAAATTTGAGGAGTTTTTTTAGGGTGCATAGCAGAAAAAAACCCTCATGAAAGTAACAAACGACCTCCTTTCACCAGCAGATGCAGGAGATTGCTTTGTCTTAATCCTTTTAGACCTAAGTGCGGCTTTTGACACAGTTGATCATACAATTTTAATTTACTGCCTTAAACTCTGGGTATCTCTGGGTCAGCACAGAGTTTTCTCTGACCTCGCTGCTCAAAACGAACCTGCTCTGCTAAAACAAGATACTCTTCACCTACTGTAGCAGACAACAAACACCTCTGCCGTCCCCCAGAGCTCATACCGAGGCCCCATTTTATTCAGTTCAGAGAACTTTGTCATTCATTTTACGTTCAGGTACGTATAAGGAAGATCACAGTCAGTAGTTAGAGGTAGAGAAAGAAAAACAAAGGTACAAAAAAATGTACAAACTATTTACAAAGTAAGTCTTTTTCAGTGTAAGTCTTTGTGCATACCTGATAGGAGGAGGTTGAGGATGATAAAGTAAATATAAAGTATATATATAGACTAGACAATTCCCCTGCGGGAAATCGCGAGAGTGGTGCATTGCGCTTTGTTCGCCCATGTGTGAGTCTGTGTGA
>JBBMJY010000021.1:22520309-22541685 GCA_037833715.1 Toxotes lorentzi | reverse complement strand
CCCCCCCCCCCCCCCCCCCCCCCCCCCCCCCCCCCCCCCCCCCCCCCCCCCCCCCCCCCCCCCCCCCCCCACTACAGTATTTCTCTTGGCAGCTTCAGTGCCAGCGTTTTGAGGATGCCTCCATCCTCCCATCACAGCAGATGTTTTTGCTGTGCCATATGGTTTGCATACCTTGTGCAGATATGGCTGCAGGGGAAGAAGTGCAGAAACAGTATATAGTAAAACCTAATTAAGGCTGGATATCCTGTTTCCTATTAGATAAAGTTGATGTTGCCCTGACAGATGCTTGTCACGGCCCTGTGCACAATTCTTTATTTTATTCGTATTTATTTTTGTGGGAAGATACACCCATATCCTTCCTACAAACAGTAATCTCATTTCAGAGTCTTTAGTCATTATTTTAAACTCGATGATTAGCAAATGAATCCAGGCGGGGAAATGGCTTCTTGGTTTGAAGGCAGTAATTAAGTTAACTGGCTGTGTGCTCCCTCACGACTATTTGAGAGCAGTCAGGATTTTACTGCAAACTTTTAATCCCCTTATTAAATGTACTGTTGCTACAAAAGCACACATATATCTTGTTTTATTCTTCCAACAATGTTCTAAATGTTTTTTGAACGCCTGTTCAAAGTTGTGTGGCAAGAAAGACTTTCCTGACTGCACCAGACTTAAACTCAGAATGCTACTGGACATGGACTTTCCTTATAACTAGTGATTCCCAAAATGGGGCTCTGGGCCCCTCAAACGAGTCTCTATATGAATCTTAAAGGTCGTGAGATGATGCTTCACAAGTTTAGACTCACTTTTCAGGTGTTTTACTCTGTTATTTTTCAAAATTTTAAAGAAACAACCTGAGACGTTTAGAGGAGAAAACGCACTCTTAGGTGGACCTACTCACTGCTCATAGGTGTACTGCATGCACGCTGTGATGATAGTAGCAGAAACTGCTTTATTCCAAACCCAAGAAACCACTGCCGTAAAAGGCATTTCTGGTTTTTGTCAACCTGGATGTTATTATCATATTTTTTTTGTCCATCAGGACTATTGGTCCTGATATCATTTTACCCGTCACCACACTTTTTAGGGATGTGGGACATGCAAACTCCAGCAAGAACAACATTCAACACCTCTAACAGCTGCAGGCTTTTCCCATAAACTACTATCTGCGACACGACTGACAAGTGTTTGAGATGATTTTTGTTGAATTTACATATTTTGGAAAACTGTAGGAGGTCCTTTCTGAAATTGTCTTCTTTTTTTCCCTTGTTTTCCTGATCTCTGTAGCAGAGGTGGAATGAAATAGTTGTGGGTTGGGGAGAAAAATAGCATCATGACCAAAAGGTTTTATAATGGGGAAAAAAAACAGAGAAGTCAGGCCAAGTTTGAGAACTGTCAGTTTGATAACTACTGGTTTGATAACTAATTTTCTGCTGCACTAGAGGAGGACAGACCAGTACCCCAGGAATTATGTCCATACTGGACAGTTGTGTACCCCAAGATTTACATCCAGTGAACAGCAGTGAACTCTATATGTAGCACATCAGACTTTCATGTAGGAGACTGAAGTTACTGTCTTGAATTTAATTAACATATTACATATATAACCACATTGTCACCATAGTCTTTTCCTAATCTTAATGAGGTGTTAACTGTTGTAACCTATTCCTAACCATACCTTAACCATAGCTGATTTGCCATAATGACAGAGCCCCTGCACTTTAATCATATCATAGATGCTATGAATACATCTTGTAGGAAGTCACTGAGAAAGCAAACTCATCCAATACTGTCACCATTATCTGACAATAGGACTGAACAGTGGGACTTTCTGGACAAACACGTGGATGTGGACTCCGGATGTTTTATATCAGAGTCTTAATGAGCAGAATAACTTTAAGAGGGAATGTAATACGAGTGGAATTCAGCTGTGATCTTTTTTACTTGAAGATACCCTTCTAACCTTTTTCTTTCTGCCACCACTGAGCCTGTTAATTTGAAGCGCCTGTGCCTCCAGCTGCAGATTTCTGAGACGTAGCAGGCGCTGGGCTGTGGCAGCTAGCTAGGAGCACAATTCTTATGGAAAGGCCAGAGCTTTTTTGTCATCTCTTTTTGTTTCGAGACCACGGCTGGGGGAGAAATTTGGTCAGCACCGGCAAAGATTTTTGGAGCAGCTTTCTGCCCGGCGGACTCAGCACGGCTCATCTGTCAAGCGCTTTTACACACACACACACACACACACACACGTACATACATGCTTACTCATGCACACATGCATACACTTTCTGGTAGGGAGATCTCAGTATCAGTGCATGAACAATGAGTCCAGGCCTGTTGAAAAAAGAGGTTTTTTTTTATACCCCTTCCCCTCTCTCTGCTTTGCTCTTCTTGCTGCTGGCCAAAGGCTCCTCCTCCCCAAACTGACTCCTCTCTTGTGGTCACCCTACAGTGATCAACAAGGACACGGGTCCCTCTGCACGCTGGGCTTAGATGTCAATGTGCAAAATATGCATGGAAAACAGAAGGGAAGCCGTTCAGTGCCAAAAGTGTGACATTTAATAGCACAGCACTTCAGAGGGATGCAGTCTGTGGGGGAACCTGACATACTTTACAACCGGAGCAGCTGCTAATCCGGGGTTTCTTTTTTGTGTTCTCTCACAAATTGCACAAATACAATTTCCCTTTTTTTTTTTTTTTCTTTCGTGAAATTGAACAGCTTACTCTTTGTTTTTACATGTCACCTGTTGACCTGTATGATAACTGGTCCCTCATTCAAACTGAAGCAACGGCCAATCACATAACTGGCTCTAACTTGTCTTAATTGACAAAGATATTGTGGTGAAAAGTGGCTGTATGAGATTTAATGATCAATGAGAAATATGGTCTTGTGAAATAAAAACGGATATCTCCATATTGGGAAATGTATTTTATCCTGTTTCATTTTTTTCTTTATACCCTGCTTTATGTATTTTGGTGTTAGAAACAGTCGGCCTTATATGCCGATGAAGCTTTTTAACCTCGTTAGTTTTCTTTATTTCCGTTTCATGTGTTTACTTGTTTGTTTTTCGCACATGCAGGACTTTCTGGGCCAGGCTTTCTGTACACTGGGTGAAATAGTCGGTTCCCTTGGAAGCCGCTTGGAAAAGCCTTTGATGTAAGTAGCACACGTTACCATGCACACACACGCACCAATGAACAGACACTCACAACATACAGTATGTCTTCTACTATTTTAATTAGACACAACTGAAAGCAAAGGGGCAAAAGGCTTGTGTTGCACTTCTAATCAGGGAGTCACTATCATTAGGTGCTACATAAAAGCTGTTTGGGCTCACACTTAGATTTTAGATTCTCTTCCATTCAGATGATGATGAAGATGTTGATGAAAGCGTACACTGTCTCCATCAGCCAAATGAGATGAATAGTTAAACAGCAGCAGGCCTAATGACAGATTGTGAACAAGCTGAGATGGGAAACAGCGTGTAGTGAAAAGGGACAGTTCACCCAAAGGGAAGATGTCAGTGGTGAGCCTCCAGCTCGTTTTCTGAAGAAGCCTAAACTGAAGCCTCCACTAAAGCCTGAAGAAATAATCAGGGACATTTTCCCATGAATAAATGTCTGATTTTCTTCTCTGTTGCTTATTACTATAACAAACATACTGATTAAACCTATAGCCAGCGCATGAAAGATTTCAAATTTGCTGCTCTGTGTGTGGTTGGTCTCAGCTTGGAAACCTCCTCTGGTGCACAGGAAGTCTTCCCCGGCTCACTCCTCCCATGTTTGGAATCGCTGAAGCAACGAGCCACCAATAGTCTGTCCCTCACCTCATCCCCTGTCCTGCAGTGGTGTCCAGTGTGTGTCCATGCATATCTGCATCTTTTTATATTAATATTTAATATTTTTAGATATTCTTTATTATTCTGTAATGGTTGTTTCTTTTTGTAAGCTTGTACAATTGTGTGTGTGTTTGTGTTTGTGTGTGTGTGTGTGTGTGTGTGTGTGTGTGTGTGTGTGTGTGTGTGTGTGTGTGTTTTTGTACTCACTCCTCTGCCTCTGGGCACGAAAAATAACAAAAAACATCTTAAATTCATCGCACTTCTGCTCAGTCAAGTGGAGACAGATCACAAATAAAGAGCAAAAGAGACAACTGACACGACAACATGCTCCAGACACACACGGCACAATGGGATTGTAGGATTATGTCACATTTTGTGTGTGATATATTTCCTTCAGTGACTAAGAGAACATTTTACAGCACAGTGTGCGTCTCAGAAATCTGTCATTAACTTTGCTTTGCGTCATCTTTTGAGTGAAAAAACATTTTCAATTGGACTCTTGAATATTTTTGCTGTGGTTAAGGTTCGGTTATTGTCAGGGAAAGATCATCGTTAGGGTTGAAAAGTGGCATATCCTGACATGTTGTCCCCATCACTGCAGGTTGTGACTCACAGAAAAAAAAAGGATAGTGATAAAATACATAAACACATGTTAACATATAAAATCAACACAGTGTTCACACTTCCAGAATAACAAACACTTCCAGAATAACAAACATAAACCAAGCAAATCAGATGCAGATAAAAAGAATTCAATATTTTTCTATCATTAAATACAATTTTGAGTTTGGTGCAGCTTTGAAGGAGATAGATAATGATAGTAATAATAATAATAATGGTATTGATTATCAGCACAAGAGTTTATCAACATCTGGGAACTCATTTTGGTGGAAGCCATGTACTGATGTCTTCAGGCTCACTCTGCTTTCACTCAACAACCTCTCATCCACTTCTCTGTTCTTCTAGTGACTCTGTTCTTCCTCTCTCTCCCCCATGACTGTCCAACTCTTTCCTGCCCCCCCACCCCACCCCTTCTCTATCTCTCTCTCTGCCATTTTCCCATCTGCCCCCATACTGAGCAATCTCTCTGCTCGTACAGTGAAATAATTTCACTGAATGCTTCCCTGTGCATCAAAGGGCGGCAGTGTGTCTCAGGTGACGGGAGGGGGTCATCAGTTTCTCTACATGTGTTATTGTAGGCTCTCTCTACCATTACTGGACAGTACTTAGCCAAATGAAATTATCTCTGCCCTTCCTAGTTCTGAATCAGGCCCGGGGTCTGTGGCATTCATTTGATCTATTTTTAGTGGTTAGTCTCCCTTGGCTTTATTGGCTGAATATTACGCTTCACCAGCTCAGGATGTAAACAAACATTGCAGCTGAAATGTCACTGGATGTGGTTACATTATTCTGATGTTCTTTTCTGAAGGTTGTCATTCAGCATGAACTAATTTTTATTCAGCCAATGAGACAATGAATGTGAGGGAGACTGAGATGGAGAGAAATTTGATTCCAAGTCCGTAGGGTTGACAGGATTTTACATTTTGTATTTTCCGTGTCTGAGCATTGAACTGATAGTGTAAGGATTATTTAACTGTGGAGTGGTGGATAAATGCTAAATGAAGAAACAGAAAACGCAGGTGCTTTATCACTTTAGATTAGATTAGATTATAGTAGGTTACACTCAGTGTCAGTACAGCAAAATGCAGTTTAGCATCGAACCAGAAAGCTCAGACAGTAGTAAAGTGCATACATATTTGAATGATACTGTGATGTGTGTAAAATAAACAACTAAACAGGATTATGTACAGTAGAATTTATGTAATTATGATATAAACAATGTGCTATTATACAAAAAATGATGTGCAGTTAAATATGGGGCACTACACAGTTTGTATGAAGCATTATGTATCAGCAAACAGGGTCAGTGCAAAAAGTTGTTTTTAGAAGGAGATGAAAGAAGATGGAGGGAGCAGAAATATTTTTTAAAAATTGATGGAAAAATGTTTTTTATAAAAAGTTCTACAATACAACACAGTTTCTCTAGATTCTTCATAATTAGTTTTGTTTGAACATAACTTAGTTAAATCCACCCACACTGATTTTCCCCGTGTCTCTGTTTGAATTTAATGGAAATATTCTGTCTCTGTTTTTAGTGGGATCCCAGGGAAGAAATGTGGCACCATCATAGTGAGAGCAGAAGAGCTCAGCAACTGCAGGGTAAGAGTTTGTTTGGCTCCCTTGTTGATTCATTCGAAGTAAAACTTTTATACATTCAGAAACTTTCCTCTAATTAACTCAACTTTTTGTTCCTTAACTTTTCTGAGGCTACGAAGCCGACCTATCTGGTACTCTGCACGGTTTAAACCAAAAACCCTGAATTATTACACACAACTCTGGTCATAATAGTAAGAGTTTGCCATAAATATTTAATTATGGTTTAATCACTTTAATCGCTTATCGCTTTAATCACTGACAATTTTATGTTAACTTCAAACATACACGAGTGCCCTGCAGGAGTAATACACACAGAGATGCATACACACACAAATACAGTAAATGCACTTGGTTTCCAGTGTGTTAGATACACCTGTGTAAAACTAATGGAGTCTATCTAACAAACTGGCAACTGCATGTAGTTACAGTACACGTACTTTCATAAATATACACAGGTTTCATTCAGTGCATTTTAGCAATGATATTACTTTAAGAATGCACCAGAGATATTATTTGTGAGACACTAGTGTGGACTGAATCTTTGTTTTAGTGCAAGTTGTCGACCATTTTAAGAGGAACCGGTTTTTCAGTTCACGACAGCAAACGGTTTGACATCTTTGTGCTGAGCCAGACTGTGACTGTCTATTTGAATCCCTTCACAAAAAAATGACTGAATTAAGAACTAGAATACAGGGAAATTTATTATACAAAGAAGAGTGTGTTTGAGCGTGGAACTAAGCCTTATAATCTTGATTTAATCCTCTAGTGTCTGTTTTGGAGCAGGTGAAGATCAAATATTAATATCAGCTCCCAGAACTGAGAGTGGTGAAAATAACTGGATTCATACAAATACAATAAGTCTTATTATTTTCATTAATATTAAGGTAATGCTGAAATTGTGCCAGTGCTACATTTAGGTGATAATACAGAAATCAGATCAATTATTCTCCAAAATGTATCGTTCACTTGTGGAGAAAGAGGACAATGGCTAATATTACAACTCGTTCTGAGAGCAGTGGGTCATATTGTGTGTTTTCAGGAGTCGGTGATGCTGCAGTTTTGTGGCAACAAGCTGGATAAGAAAGATTTCTTCGGCAAATCTGATCCTTTCCTCGTGTTTTACCGCAGTAACGAAGACGGATCGTAAGTTGATGCGCAGCCTCCCCATTTTTCTGAATTAACAAAAGCAGCCATCTGAGTTTTACACACAAGAAAAATGCACATGCACAGGATGTAAAGTTGCCTGAAATGCACATAGATTATGAGCATAATTGTTCATGCTCCAAAAAGCTCCCATACAGAGGATATAAGGTCTAAACTGCCTTTGAGATGTTACATAATTCTCGGTGCTGTATATGTGACTTACGCCATCCAGCTGTCAACAGGAGAAAGCAGTGGAAGGAGGGATGAGCAGAGATAATAGGACAGAGTTGACAAGAGGAAAATAAAGGGAGAAAGGATGGATAAGATGGAGTTAAGTGAAAACTGTGTGGAGGTCACAGTTTCTTTGCCCCGCAGATGCTTTTATTCAAGTCGACTTCAGCATCCCGCACTTAACACATTCTCTTTTTGTGCAGCTGTGTATTTACTGATGCAGCCTAAATGTTCAGCCACAGGGCATAACAGCAGCACGCTGCAGCTACAAAGAGCCAGACTGGTACCATATAAAAAAGAGTTTTATTAAATACTTACAACACCCCCCATAATAACAAAGAGAAGAGGTGCACACAGGGTTTTGCTTTTACCTTTAAGGTAGATTTGTCCTCTGTTAACAGTGTTGTATGTCTCACAGGTATACCATCTGCCACAAAACAGAAGTGGTGAAGAATACTCTGGATCCAGTGTGGCAGGCTTTTAAAATTCCAGTCAGGGCGCTGTGTAACGGAGACTATGACAGGTACAGTAGGAGGCGGCAGGAATCCCACAAACATAAACACTTCACGGGTGATTTTTACAGTTAAACTTATAAAATTATCTTCAGCAGAACAGAAGAAAGAGTCAGAATGAGCATTATTTTTTTTACAGCAGAGTTCAAAAAGTGCTGAAAGTTCTCAGAAAGACTGAAAATCAGTGGTGCTAATTGTGTTTTTTAATAGGATTTCACTCTCTCTCCCTCACTCTTCTCTTTCCCTACAGGAGCATTAAGGTGGAGGTGTATGACTGGGACAGAGATGGAGGGTGAGGGAACAGTGCTCTTTCTTTTGTGCTGTTAAACCTCTTAATTGTACGATATTATGATCCATCCATCTGTATCTGTACAGTGTTGTCATTTTGTTGACATCCTGCTGTGAAACACATCTCTAATACATTTGCAACGAGGCCCTGGGGCAGAGTAAATGTATTAATTTCTTATGAGCTATATGCTGTGGTGACCAGACTATAAATTATTTATTTACAATACGCCATTTTGAAATTTAAAGACATTATTTTTGCCTGATTTCACTGATTTTTTTTTTAATGGCCTGATAATATACGAGTATATGTGTGAAGTAAGGAAGGGCTTTAAGGATTATAGTCACAGATCACACTCCAAAATGTTAGTCCTGATGCAGCCCCCCCTTTTCACTGTTAGAGTAGATCCTGTAGAAAAAATATCCCTGCGCAGCCCTGCATGTGACAACACTCCCTACTGCTTTAAATATACATTAACTCTTAATACTGCTTGAACGGTCTCTTGACAGATAACTTCATACAGTCAGTTGGGGGAATAAAGATAGTGTTTATCTTTTGAAGTGAATTCACAGTATTCAGGGACACAGTTTGCCCCTTCATTGTTATTTTCACAGGCAGTTTTTGACATTTCAAGGGCATTCTGCCCTGAGCTCCCATTAATTTCTGACCCTGATTCCAACTGTGCTGATTATCTCCATGAAATTACGAATTGGTTGCTAAGCCCACACCTCCGGTAACCAAGGAGCTTATTAGTGATACTCCTAGATTTCTACTTTGAGGAAGACTTCACACACAGTGTGAATACATGACAAAGAAATAATTAAATCTGTAATTCTTGAGCCGGCGTTTTCACTGTTAAGGATTCTTAGCTTTTTTTTTTTTTTCTGACGCTGCTTCACTACAGTACTATAATACAGGACACGCAGGGTTTTTCAGATGAGTAGAAATGTGACTGTTTGTTGTTGCAGGCACGACTTTATCGGGGAGTTCAGCACCAGCTACAGAGAAATGTCCAGAAGCCAGTCACAGTTCCACGTCTATGAGGTGATTTTACACACACGCACGCACGCACACACACACACACACACACTTGTGTTTCCATACATAAGGATTCATGTTCTTCTAAGTCTAGACCCCAATTCAAATCTTACTCTTAACCTTGAGACAACCATTTGAAGAAGTGAGGACCAAACAAAATTCATTCTTTCATTTCCAAAATATTTTCACAAGCACTCGGATTGGTCTGTGATGTGGGAGCATTTTTTCGACACAGAGCCTGAGTTTAAAAAAAAAACGTTGGCAGTAGTTCAGCTTGCGAGGAGACACCCATCCCACATCCCAGATGAGTCCTCTAACTGCAAGAGGCAATCAAAAAGTGACCCGGTGTCCAAATTAAAAACAAACAAACAAACAAAACCAAAACTCTTAGTAATCTTGAAGCTGAAGGCTTCAATAACTGGCTGCACTCACAAATGTCAGTGCTGCTTGTGTTCAGAGTTGAACAGGTTTGTTGTTTTGGCAAAGTACAGCCCACATGGTGGATACATGAGCGCAAAACAAAAAAAAAACATACAACATAATGGAGGAGGCTTCAGCAGAAATCTGTTTTTCACAATTATGTGCTCATAACTTTGCTCTCCTCCTTTTGTGGCATGACTTTTGCCTCCAGTGCAACATGTGCTGTGTGTGTTGTGAGTGGTAGAGGTAGGAGGAGCAGGCTGTTCTCCCTCCACACGAGTGATGTAACATGTGATCATCAGCTTGGTTTCTCTGCCTTTTTCTAATAAGCTCTGCGTTGGATTTTCTCCAGACTCTACATATTCCCATGACCACAACACAGAGAAATTACACAAAGCTAATTTCCTAAATAAACTGAACGTTATGTGCTAATTGAAATTCTCCACGTACACATTTATTAAGCAGTTTAATTTTGCTGAAGGGTCTGGGTTGATTGAACCAAGAAGAAGACATGAGTCAGGATTGCACGGCTGCAGTCGTATCACCCAGTCCTCACTGAGACACAACAAAGTTTGTGTTTTCTCCACAGGTGCTAAATCCAAAGAAGAAAGGAAAGAAGAAGAAAAAGTACCAAAACTCAGGAACGGTGGGTTAACAGTTTGTTCAGCCTTTACTGACAGGCTCATTTACACCTGATGACTTTTGTTTATGTATATATTTTAATATCAGTAGGATGTGATAATGAGGTATAAAACAGTGTCATGGAAACACTGATATACATAATATCACAACTCACACAAACTTCAATGCTTTCCAGTTGTTTCAAAGACATTTTGTTTAAAATTTGTGTATATTTTGCTTTATTTACACTTTTATGTCTCATTGTCTTCTATGCAAAAAAATAAATTTTAAACTTCCCTATAGCTCAGGATTAGATTTGCTACTCCATATACATCTGTACAATGCAGGTTGGAACTGAAGAGCCACAGCTCTGAGTGTAGGCTGGATTACTGGTTGAGTAACTGCCCTGGCACCCTGGTCCTCCAGGTGCCCCAAATGCCCCAGGTTCAATGTATGTTGTGAACTCTGAATAGAAAAGATTAGATTTATGTAACATAGACTTTGTGCCTCATAGACATGCATATTTGATGAGTTTGTGTTGTAAATGTAATTTATAATCATCGTAATTGTGACTCAGCAGTTTGAAGAACTGGCTTGAATGAACCTGATTTCATTAAAAACACAGAATAAGACACAGAGCAACATGTTGGAGAATCTACCATCACATTTACCATAATAACATTCACGATAATCACTTAACCTGAGAATCAGGTGCTGCATTGACAGGCTCTGCTCATACTGTAAAAGTGATTCCTTTCTTATTCCCCACACTTTTCTTGCTGGCAGGTCACGCTCCTGTCCTGCCTGGTGGACACTGAACTCTCCTTCCTGGACTACATCAGAGGCGGGTAGGTTCACAGCGAGTGCTAGCATGTGATTCTGCAGAGATTCAGCAGCAGCATTACTTCCATCGTTAAATCCAGCTGCAGTCATGATGTGGTGCAGACTCCGCAGAGGCTCAGCTGAGAGGATTATTGCACCCTGTTTATCTCTTAGCTCCAATATTAAGACAGACTGCTGTCGATAGCCCGCTGCTTAATTGCTCACTGCTGCATGCTTTGAAACATGCTGTGGTATAATCTAGTATGATTGATGATTCCATGTTATTTCTTACGTGATTTATTTTGTCTTGTAGGACTCAGATTAATTTCACAGTGGCAATTGATTTCACAGCATCAAATGGTAAGTGTGTAAAAGCTTTGCTCTTATCAATTAAATCCCTCAGCTGTATCAGACAGATCGAACTTTGGTGGTTAACAGTCAGATCTTTATTTGATGTGAGCTCTTAAGTGATTCCTTATCAGTCAGTTTTAATTTACTTACTCTAATGATACTTCACCCCCTTTTAGAAAGTTGGCCAATTATTTGAACATTATCTGTTGCTTTAAACTCATGAGCTCTGTTTGATGTTGTTTATTAGCCACAGTTTGTACGTTTTGTGCCTCAGTGTTTACAGAAAGTCATTAAACCCACATTTTTCAAATTGCATTTCCAATTCAGGCTCTTGTCACCTGTAGAGAAGGTTTATGAAGCCCCACAGGAGAACTGCTGTACATTTGTCAGTGACCACAATTTAGCCACAAACAAACAAAACGAGCAGCTCTGCACAGAAGACTTTGCCCCAGATGACTGATGTTCTCATTTTAGAAAGAGATGATTTAGTAAGTTAATATATGTAATACAATTTTGGAGACATCACTGCAGAGATGAGTGGCCTTTTTTACTGCAGTCAAATCAGTTTCTCACAGTCCCATCTTCGGGAATGGCTGAATAACAGTGATTTTAAGCTTTTAATTACATTTTTTCTGTTTTGGTTTTTGTGTTTGGTGAAGATTTTCTTTGAGCTCAAGTTGCTCATATTTGCAAAACCACTAACAGAATTTTTGTCAGACTTTAAAAACTTTCTCATTTTATAATCCTGCACAAAGCAGTCCGTACACATTCATTACATATTAGAGGATATATAGTATATAGTTTATTTTCAATGCCACATACAGTGTCCTGCTTTAAGCACTCGGAACACTGAATGTATATTAATCCACAGTTGAAAATTGTCCCCAACAAGTGAACTATTTACTCCTGTTTTTATAAAGTTTGCAGAAACATACAGTGCTCAGCTGTCTTAAGAAATTACTGAGTCTTTTTCTAAAATGAAACTTTATCCACATATATCTAGATCTTCAGAAATCAGAATGTACGTAAAGATAAAGTAAAACACTTTACACTTTTTTTGTCCTTGTCATGATGTTTGATGACAATAACAAAAATATATTAAAAAAAAAATATATATAACACCAGCCTTATCTTTTAACGTCACCACTGCAGTTAGTTTTTTTTTGGACCTACTTTCATGTATTTATTTTTTATTTGTTCTCATTTCTCTGTTGGTGCCAAAAATAAAGACAAGACAAACAACGCTGAAGACTTTTGTTTTTTACCATTCTTATCATACTTGCATTTATGGACAGAAAAGAAAAGGATTGATTGACTGATTTCATTCATTCATGAGCATTGGAGGGTCAGCAGGTCACTGTAGCGGCGCCATCCTATTAGTGTGGTAGTGAATTTGCAGCAGCAGCAGCTTCACAGTGTAAAACTGTGGTTCCTCACACAACCCACAGAGGTTTGAGGCAACCAGTGAGATTATTTCTGCCTCCTGTGCAGCTGTGCCTTAGAGAAATGTTTGTGTAACTAAAGCTCCAGTCTGCATTTTAACCCCCTTCCACTTACTCCCCTCCTTTTTATTTTAATATGACTCACAGCCCAGGGGGAGCAGGCGTAATTACAGTTTGATGCTGATGTGTGTTTTATTGTGTTGAACCATTCGGGTCTCAGGCAACCCGTCCCAGCCCACCTCGCTCCATTACATGAGCCCATACCAGCTGAACGACTATGCCATGGCGCTGAGGGCTGTCGGAGAGATCATCCAGGACTACGACAGCGACAAGATGTTTCCTGCGTTGGGCTTCGGTGCCAAGCTTCCCCCAGACGGACGGGTCTCTCACGAGTTTGCCCTGGTGAGGAAACAGTTTCATCCCATCATTCAAGCAAGCTTTCACTCTCTGATCTATTTATTCAGCCATCTTTTTATTTAAAGGTACATTCTGTATGAAAACTGATAAAATACATTTAAATACTTTTATCCATCTGCACTTCCGTCTCCCTACATAACCTTACGTAACACAAAACATGCAAATATCTGACTGTCTATTACTTACACATAATTACGGTTACCAGACAAAGCCAGGGGGAAGAAGACTCTCCCCCTCTACAAGGCCTCGTCGGTTTTGGCAGGAGGTTGCAGGTTTGATTTACAGCATATCTACTGTGTATCTTGCATGCTAAAAGTTTTCCCAAAGCGGTGGACAATGGAAGAAATAGAATACAAATTAAACAAGACACAGCACATACTGACAATGACAACGCTAACATGCTAATGTTTAGCAGGTTTAATATTTAGCACGGTCACCATCTGAGTGTTACCGTGCTAATGGTGATGGAGCACCAAAGTCACAACAATACATTGTCTGGGAATCATGAATGTCTCTATCAAATTTTGTGCCAAACCTCATGAAAACATTGACCTTCTGTTTGCACTAAAGGAAAAGTCAGGGGATCACCAAGGTTTAGTGCATTTATCCTCTAGGAAACATTAATGTCTTTATCAAATTTCATGGTCATCATTCCAATAGTTTAAAATATTTATGGTGTTATGTAACATTAGGGACAACATTTTTGGAAATAAAGGTTTTCTTTCTGACATGACACAGTAGGAAGCTAATTTTCAACAACATTAGGACTGGTGGTATAAAACAAATTAAAATTTGGCTTGTTCTCAAACTTCTGTTGAATGTGGCACCGAGAATAAATCTTTTAATGGGTTTCATGCCAGCTGGATGAGCACGTCTGTCACAGTGAGGGCACAGAAAACTTGCATGTTTCTCAAATCAAGATGTAAACAGAAAGTTATCTTAGAACTATGTAAAAACTCTGTCAAAGTAAACTGAAAGCACACAGTACACATAGGACCAATTACAGGCAACAGTCTATTGGTGGGTGGTGAACACTGCTGTCCAAAAACATGAATAAATTCAGCCAACCAGCCTGCACACTTGGTGGTGATGAAAGCCAAATGAGCCGTTTAGTTTCTGGCTGTAAACAAGCCACTTTGGCCATGAAAACACACCACATGTATTTATTTATTCACCGATTTTTCTATATACTGCCAGGCTAAGTCCTACTGGAGTTACAATGATGGTAAAAATGATTTCAATTGTAGTTTAATCACTATATGAATACTATACCAAGGTATGACAGTTGTTTGATAAGTCTGACAAATGGAAATCATGCACATAATACCCATTAAGGATAAATAATCTGGATTCAGCCCTATCAGCATTCTTTAGCTTTCCATCTCTCATCCTCCTCTAATCCATCCATACCACTCTGCCAATGACAAGCACTCCTCGGCGCTAGACATCCTGACCGTTGCCGCCCATAATCCTCTCCCTGCTCTATTGTCACTTCCAGATGTTGCTCCAGAGGCGTTTACAGCCATTACAGCTGCTCAGTGTTGGGTAACAGGCTCTCCTGAGGCGCTGAATCTCGAGACAAGGCACATATGCATTAATGTAACCATTAAAGATTTAACTTAGTCAGCTCCTAAAGAGGAAGGCTACAGCTGCGGAGCCGCTGAGGGAGAAGGCCACCACTGAATCCAACGTAGTTATGCAAGCTCCATTTACAAAGCAAAGGAGTCTCATGTGTGTTGTTCATACTCATGGGCAACCAAGCAGAGTTAGTCAAGATGGCTTCTTACTGAGCTAATTAGAAAGCTGAAAACATATGGGCAGCTTAAATGTATTGTGTGCTTCTTTTGTGAGTTTCTTTTGGGTATCTTAAACCCACTCAACCAGACATCAGTTTTAATCTTGTTCAGAGAATGTTGGGAGCGGCAGAGATACAAAAACAACGCAACAACTTTGGTTCCTAACATGAAAATTTAGTTTAGAAGCTGGTGGATGAACTTCTCTTAGACAGTTTCATTCTGAGAAGTTATCATCACGTTTCGTTCCTTGTTTTGCACAATGGATTTTACCAAAATGCTCCTCCTGCTCTCCATTCCTCGTGCAGAGTTAAAAATGTGGAATGGCTTGCCTCAGGATATTCTTTACTGAAATGCTGCAAAAGAAGAATTAAAGTGTTGACATTTCCCTAAAATGTGTAATATTTTCAATGTAAGATTGGATTGTACATCCTTTAAGGGCTTGCAACCCTCTAGTGCCTCTTACACTAGGTAATATATTTTGATAATATTGGAGTATTATTGATGTTTTGGCCCTCAGGAGGCCATTTTTGATGTCTCAGTGTATGCATGTAATCCTGTTATCCTGCAATTTGCACCCAAAACATGCCTCTTTTGAAAATAAAATGCAGTCCCATCCAGCCTTTTTCCCATAAAGGGATATAAAGTCTACAAATGCTTCATAGTTTTTCTCCTTCAGAGTGATACTGATTTTATTATTCCTTTTAGCTGCAATGTCTCTGAATATCAAAACAATGTTCAATGCATTCTAACTTTGATACATAGTCATAAAAATAAGTGCAGGTCTCAATTGTACCACAGAGATGTAAACAACTTATTCTAATTTGTCCTTGAATACATTTAACACACTTTTTAAAAATATCAGCTGTCTGGCATTAAATCAGATGTACTGCAGCACTGCAGACCAGCAGCATCGTCTTTTTTTAGCGTTCCTGAAATGACATGAAAGTGTCATCAAACTCAGACACAACTAAATGAGACCACTGTCTTTTACATGGGCTTAGAAGAACTTACTGTTTGTGTCTTCAGCTTGGAATAAGTGAGGTTAATAAAGAGTAAAGGCTTCTGTGACTCTGTGAAATCACTTGGCAACAAAACGCTAGAATTGTGTTGCAGCAGCTGTTAACGTCTGATGCAAATAGTGCTTCTGCTGACATGAGGATTAACAGACAATGTTGTGTTGGAATCAACTTTTTTTCAAGCTTACACATCCATCCATACGCATTAAATATTTATAAACTGTAATACAAATGGTCATCATGAATTTAGATAACACTGTGGGCCCTTTGTGCATAGGTAGTATCTTTTTAAAAAAAACTGTCCGGTCTCATTTGTAAAATTTCAGATCTTATTCTTTGCTTAACAACGGCTTTTTTCTTTCCGTTTTTGTGCAGAATGGAAATCCACAGAACCCCTACTGCAACGGTATTGAGGGGGTGATGGAGGCCTATTACCAGAGTCTCAAATCCGTGCGTCTCTACGGACCCACCCACTTCTCCCCTGTTATTAACCATGTGGCCAGGTAGGTCCACTATAATCATAGTCAGGGATGTGGAACATGTAGGCACACACAGGCAACTGTCTTGGACTACAATCACCATGTCATCTAAGAGGAAACAATACTTACTGTGGTGGACTGCACTCTTGCAGTGATCATGACTGTACTTTAGAGGATGACCGGTCTACATGATGACTGATGGGCTGCACTGAGTAATTCAGTCCATTAAAAGGCACTAATGAAAAAAAGAAAAGAAAATTTCCATGCACAGTTGAAGAAACATTGCTGTGAATAACAGTAAATGTCACACCTCCCACCATTTCACAAACAGTCAATGAATCCTCATAGACACAAATAGAAAATCTTTACTCTTTACTAAAAAGACCTAAACCTGAATAACATGAGACATATGGGTCCTAAAGTGCAGTTAATTTTTTGGTGGAGCAACAAATTATGAATGCAAGAAGCTGCTCTGCTCTATTGTTTTAAATATTTAAAACAAATGTACACGTCCAGTATCTGCTACCAGGAACTGTCAGCAGCACAATTTACACAAGTAACACTGATAAAAAGCTATGTGCTGTTTTGTAGTGCAGTATTTTCTGACTTCCTCTATTGCCAGATCTTGTCTCATGATCCTAAAGACCGACTGTAACAAGCACTTTTCCCACCTTTCATCATCGGCTTTCAAATCCCATCTCTCTGCGAGTGCCGTCCGCCCACTCAGACTGAGAATAGCTGCATTGTACAGCACTCACTTCTGTGGAGCATCTGACTAAAACCCAGGAAGACATTGCTTTAAAAGTGACACAGAGTAACGTCAAATTTCTGATTGTCTGTTAAACCTATACTCTCAAAATACTGTTGTGGAACATCACTTCGAATCTTTCAACCTCGTTTATATAAAAGAAAACAGCTGGAAGTGTTAGTTTAAAGCAAAAAAAAAAATATATATATATATATATATGGTATATATAAACCATAAACCATTCTATTTCCAGTAATAAATGTTTTCTTCCTTTCTCCTGCATCAGTATTTATTGTACTGTATACTGCATATATTCTGTATGATGTTTCCATGTTACCGAATGTCTCTAGAGAAGACCTGGTAAAATAAAGGTTTAAAAAAACAGCTGAGATATATGTTGGATGACGTTGGATGAGAACAGACGGTTTTAAAATGCTATGACTGAAAACCACGCCGTTATTATTCAGACAAAAGACACAAGTGTTTTCACATCACTATTTATTATTGTGCTTTAAATACTTAAAACCTTTCATAATAATTTGTGCAGCCAAGAACGAGAGAAATGCTCATTTTACATAACACTCATTATTTTGGACAAAGCAATGACGCACACACTGTTAACAGACCATTTCTCCTAAGTAAGATAATATTATAATTTTATTGATCTCTGGTGGGTAATAGCCTAATATGTGATTATGTAAAAAGGTAACTGCTGAATAGATGAATGGGATTTGAGAGAGAGGTACATTAAAGGCCGCTGCTGCAGTGAGTTAATGTGGTACTTCCATGAAGGTGGTCGACTTGAGTGAGACAGATGGGGAACAAAAGGTCAAAATTGTTGCAGCAGAGGTCGAGAGATTCTGTGCAGTTTCATACAGACAAGTCTTAAATATGGGTTGAGCTTAAAAAACACTTATGTCTGTGTCTTCTGAACTGTGAACCTCCACTTTCTAACTCAGACTGACTGGGTTAGAAAGATAAGATAAGATAGATAAGATAAATCTTTATTGTCATTGCACAATCATACTTTGTACAAAAGTACAACGAAATTGAGGTACTGTACCACATCAGTGCAGAAGAAACAAGAAGAAGTAGAATAAAATAGTAAAATAAAATAAATATATCCAGGATAGAAATATCCAGTGTATACAGAATATGTACAAAGACAGTGAACATTGTTTATTGCACATGACCTGCTGTCGGAAAGGTGGCTAGTCAGATGAAGTAAGGTTATGTGTTTGCATTGATTAGGGCTATTGCCCTGTTGTAAAAGCTGTCCCTGAGTCTGTTTGTTCGTGCTCTCAGTGCCCTGAATCTCTTGCCAGAGGGCAGCAGCTTAAACTGGAAAGTGGAGTAGTCTCACACATCAAGCCACTCAGACTCTAGAAAGCTCTCCCAGAGCCACTGAAGACATTATACAACAGATTTCACAGGCTGAGTAGTACTACCTATGACAACCTAACTGGTAAGAGGAGTTCCCCCTTAGATAAACAGTGACAGGTTTCAGCAGAAAAGGAAAACGGCAAATTAAACCTTTCATCACTGATAAAATGTTGAAATTTGTGCGTGATGGAGAAGCGCAGGCTTTCCGCCTCCCTGTGTCTATGTTTTATTTTTGCTCATTTGTCCTCTGACCTTCTGTCTCTCCATTCCAGGTATGCGTCAGCAGTGACAGACGGCTCTCAGTACTTCATCCTGCTCATCATCTCAGACGGCGTAATCACAGACATGGCACAGACCAAGGAGTCTATAGTCAATGTACAGTACCACTTCACATTTAAACTCCGTCTCTGTATATTTTATTGTTTGAGAGGAAGGAGACTTTGTGTTGCGAAGGCGCTTTCAAAAATACCTCAAGCAGTGAACATACAATGGGTTACTAAATGAAATTCATATAATTATGTGCAGTAGGAGTCTATATGCCTATATTCATTCAGTTAATTTACTGTAAAACATGTGAGGACCCCCGGAGGTCCAGCAATGATTAAGCCACTAATAGAGATTCTAATAAACCAACAAACAAACAATATGAAAGGGAGAAAATGAAACGCAGTCCATCCGCTGTCTTTCTCTTTTACTGCCTCCCTCTCTCTCTCTCTCTCGCTCTCTCATCTTCGCTAATGAGGGAAGAGAGGGATCGGCCTGGTCACCCCCCCCCCAATGCCGCTTCGTTCAGCTCTAATAACTCTGCTTTGTAATTAGAGTGATCAGAGTTCATGTGCATAACGATTTTGGGTGAGCTCATATATTTGGAGCCTTGGTCGCCTGCGCTCATTGCTCTGTATCGCCTCGCCACCCATCCACCCTCCCTATCCTTCCCTGCACCCCCATGTGATGTAATGTTGTTGTAAAGTAAGATTTGAGAGTAATTATTTACTAGCCCGTGGAGGATCCATGCCCCTCATATCTCAGGCAATTTGGGCATCCATCTAATAACCACAGGAAGATATGAAACACTGAAAAACCTTCATTCATCATTCATCACTTGAACTGTACTTTGCTGTCCCACTCGGCTAAGATTTAATAAACAATATTGCGATGCAGGGCAGCAGTTCAGCTGCAGCTCAGGGCAGAAGAAGATGTAAATCATTTTTAAGCTGTCAAGCTTTGGGAGATTTAAACAAAGTTGTAGATGCATGAAATTAGAAACTCCCGCAATGGCCGGACGAGAGGGTTTATGAAACCGGCTGCAGAGGGCAGATGAAACGGGACAAACCCATCGGTCTTAACAATGGCACAGGATTTTCCTATTGAGCCTTCGTTCTATGGACTGTTAACTTACAGTTAGTAATTCATGGGGGTATTTCACTGACAGCCTGTGGTGTTTGAGATAGCAAATGTTGAAAAGAATGAGTGTTGCTTCTTTCCCCGCCTTTGATGTGCCTATTCTCTCTCTCTCCACCCTTTACAGGCCGCATCTCTGCCCATGTCAATTATAATAGTTGGGGTTGGACCAGCGGAATTTGATGGTAAGCTGGGTGAAGTGGGTGAAGAGCACGTGCGTGTGCATGCTTTTGTGAATGTGTAGGTGCATGTGTTTATTTGCATGCAGTAATCCTTCGCCTTCATTCTGCTTCCTATCTTTCCTCCCACATGGTTCAGCCCTTCCTTGTGCAGATCTTCTTTTCTTCTCTCCTCCATTCTGCTTCCCCCTAATTTTTCCTCCCCTCCTCCCCTGAATCCAAGGTTAAGTGGATGTGAAAACTCTCATTTGCTGGACCAGAAGGGGTGCTTTTTTTTTTTTTTGTGTTGTTGCAAAGACATTCATTTTTACTGTTCAGGGAGCAGTCGTCTGTAAACACAGGCTCACTCATGATGTGCAATTAGCCTTCAAAGTCAGCAGGATTCAACAATCGTCACGGTTGTGAAGTCAGTGTGTGTACGGCTGCATGATGTCCCTATGGTGCTCATCGCTGGCTCTGCTCACACATGTCATGGCATGTTTTCCTTGTGTTTCCCCTGTGTACAATTTACAGGCTGATAACTTCATACTCGGAGACTCAAATTCAGTGTACTCATGCCGCATTTGGCATTGTCAACACTCCAAGCCAGTATAACCCAGTGGCACGCTAATGGCTTGCTTGCTGTAGCTCTGACATGGCGGTTCGAGTCTCCTGACAGGGCGTGACTGATGTGCTTCCCTCCACAGAAATGATCGAGCTGGACGGAGACGAGGAGAGGATCTCATCCCAGGGACGATACGCCGAGAGGGACATTGTTCAGGTACAGAATATTCCCAAAGACATGGCTGAGTGGCTGTGAGGCTGTTCGCTCAGCTGAATGTCTCCAGAGAAATGTGGGATTTGTGATTAATGGGAAAAGGTCACGGTACTTGACCCTCTGCTGTGCTCTTGTTCTCAGTCTGCCATTTTTCTGTCTCCTTCCCACTGCATCACTTCTCTAAACTATATCCACCTTTTTAATCTCTTCCTTTTCATTCTGTCCTTGATATTTTATATAACTATTTCTTATTCTCTATTCATCTTTTGTCTCTCCTTGTTTCC